>VDFB02350022.1:0-60438 GCA_007258455.2 Sequoia sempervirens
TTTTTAGGGGGCATTTTTTTCTGCCACTTTTAATTACTTCTGATTTTGGGGTTGTTTTCCATATGAATTTTTTTATTTTCTTTTCAAATTTATACTCTAGTTTTTAGAGGGCAGTTTTTCCGCCACTTTTATTTACGCCTGATTTTGGGGCTATTTTCCATATGAATTTTTTATTTTCTACAAATATTATCTTATCTTCTGGTGATTCTAAAATGAGTCTTGGAATCATATGTTAGACAATATATTTTCTTATCTTTTGCAGATTTTTATGTCTTTTTTTAAATGGGGTTCGGGGATTTCTCTTGAAAGATTTTTATAATATATTTTCCTAAAATATTATCTTATCTTGCCAATCTAAGGCAGGTCTTGAATCATATGTTGACAATATATTTTCTTATATTTGGCATGTTGTTGCGGCATAACTGGAAACTTTCCTCTTATCACATCCCTTAATTTTAGATGGATTTATCTTTGTTGTTCATGCATTTATCTTTGTCTATTTGGCGGGTGGATCTCTTTGGGCATATGGAATTACTTTTATGAAAATCAAACTTTTCAAAGTTTGATAGGTCTTAGGGACTTGGCACAGTCTCATCAATATAAGGTACGCATATCTGAAAGTGAGAGAGGTTAATCTGTGTATTCATTATTGTATATCTTACAATAATCTGGTGATTTTTTTTAACTTCCAGTTTATTGTTCTTTTTAACAGCCAAG
Organism: Sequoia sempervirens; assembly: GCA_007258455.2. NCBI lineage: Eukaryota > Viridiplantae > Streptophyta > Pinopsida > Cupressales > Cupressaceae > Sequoia > Sequoia sempervirens. The sequence goes on from VDFB02350022.1 coordinate 718, forward strand.
CTGAGATGGTAAGAGGGGAAATTTTACCTATCATTATGGTAAGGAATGTTTCGATTTGGGAAGACTTGTCAAATTATAATATCATAGTTGAGTTGGTTGTATATCAATTCAAATGTTGTAAATTTAGCATCAAATATCAACATTCATTTTTACGCAAGTTATTAATGTTTTGTAACTCATGTGAGGTTCATAAAGAGAATGAAATAAAATGCATAAAGAAAGAGACTCTCCTCTCTCTACAAAGATGTTAGTTTTCACCTCCCCTTTAATAATCTAATCTATCTCAACACAAAAAAGAAGCTAATGAGGTAAGGTTGATTGTCTTGCAGTCCAAATCTTTGCTCTATGCTACATGTGAGGCAAATTGCTAGTCCTTACAACAAGTTTAATAACTGTAATTCATGCTTTGGACGGAAAAACAAATATTTTTTTCTCTTTTTCTCCAAGATTTCAATCTTCCTTGCTACATCACATGTGTATACACCATAGTATTTATATTATAACAAATATTTGACTTTTATCTTTGGTTTTCAACAAAAAAATTTGTGCTCATTTTAGTCATCACAACGCATTATACTTCTAAGTATCTTCTCTGTTATCAAAGCAAAAAATCAATACCATCCAAATTTACTATGTTCTTTTCCAAAATAATTAAATAAATAAAGATAATATTTTATAACTAAAAAATTAAATAAATGCATACAAACATTCTTACTACTATTAATTTTTTTATTTAAAAGATAATATTTATCAATGAAAATAACAAAAAAAATAAAAATAAAAACTAACTTAATAAACAAGAAGGAAAACTGAAGAAAATAAGGAAACATCATTTTTTTATAAATTTTTATTTAAAGAACAAAAAATTTAAGAAATAAAAACTTAAAAGCAAAAAAAAAACAGATTAATGAAAATTATCTCTTAAAAAATAGGATTATACAATTGAGATAAAAAAAAAAGGGATCCATAAACAAAGTGCTGAGAAGAAAAAATTGAAAAAAAAATCATTTTTTCTTTTTTAAAGTAATAAGGTTTTTATTTAAAAAGTGAGTTTTTCTTAATGAAAATAACAAAAAATTTAAGAAATAAAAACTAAAAATCTTAAGATATAAAAATGAAAAATCTTAAGAAAATAAATGCATACAAACATTTTCACAACTATTAAATTTTTATTTAAAGAATAAGATTTATCAATGAAAATAACAAAAAAATTAAAAAATAAAAACTAAAAATCTTAAGAAATAAAAACTAAACTACAAATAAACAAGGACCACCTAAAAAACCTAAATGCTAAAGAAAGAAAGTCATAAAAAAAATTAGGTTAAAAAAAGTTCATAACTTAATAAACAAGAAGGAAAACTGAAGAAAATAAGGAAACATCATTTTTTCCTTGAAAGTAAAAAATTTTTGTTCAAAAAATAAATTTCTCAAAAAAATAACAAAAATATTTAAGACATAAATACTAAAAATCTTAAGAAATAAAAACTAAAAAACATCATAATTGAAATATGAACATCATCTAAGAGATATCAAACGAATTGACCATAGTTCAAAAGTTTGGACTTGTAAAAAAATAGTAGATTCAAATTAAATTAGATTTGATAACTTGATCAAATTTCCAAATAATAAAATATACATAAATTTGTAAAATTATAATATGTATAAAACTGAACCTATAGAAGTCACAAGTAGTCTATTCTTCATTAATAGATTAAAAAATGAGTTCAATGCATATCATATATTAAAGCATCCAGTTGTCAAATACTATAAGTTTGACTATAATTCAAACCTTAATTGGACTCTAACCCTATCTCTAATTTAAACCCTAACCTTAACTATAACTTTAATTCTTAACCTAATTCTAATAGTAACCCACCTTAATTTCAACCCTAATTCTAATAGAAATCCTAATCCTAACTCTCCATCGACTTAAAATCTTAATTCTAACCCTTACTTTAATCCTAATTCTAGCTATGATTTTAACCGTAAACCATAATCTTAACTCTAGCCCTAACCCTGACCCTGACCCTGACCCTAACCCTAACCATAATTCTAATGCTTACCCTAACTCTAATTCTTACCCTAATTCTAATAATAACCTAATTAAAAGAATTTTGAACATTTTCATATATATATATATATATATATATATATATATATATATATATATATATATATATATATATATATATATATATATATATATATATATATATATAACTCATGCTTTTAATTTAAAAATCAATTCTAACTATGATTTAACCCTAACATTGTGTTTTATTTTATAAGTTTATTAATGTTTTCTACCACTTGACTAATATAATAGTTTTTTTTTAAATAGTTTACATATCCATTTTTTATTTAAGAAAAAAGAATGCCCATTTTAACTTGTCCCTTCTAACTATTGTATACATTATTTGTTTATCCTATTTGTGTTACTTATGAATAGATATTATTTGTTTTTTTTTGGGTGTTTTAAAATTTTAAAATATATTGAATGATATTATTTGACTTGTTATTATATTTTTATATAGTTCTCTATATAATTTAATATTTTGTTTATAATAATATATCATCTTATTATGATATTTTGTTATAGAAATATTTATTAATTTAAAATATTTTAAAATATAAGTATAAAAGATCTTTTTAGATTTTTTATCTTTAAATGTTTATAGAAATCAATTTCGGTTAAGATATTGGGAATCATGTTCATTCATAGTCATTTGGTGATTTTGTTGTACCAATTGCAATCTACTAAAAATGATTAGAATTGTGATTATATTTTTTATTCAAAAATGTATTGTATTTACTTGTTGTTATAAAACCTTGAATAACATAAAGAATTAAATTAATTCCACATTGAACCGGAACACAGCCAAATTCATGAACGGCCCAAATGATTGCCACAATATATGTCAAAGACAGTGTTAATGCAAAAAGAACAAGAAGTAATCATTTTCTAAACTTATAATGCTCACAAGAAAATTCAATGTTTGACCATTGATCTCCCATTCAGCACCGAACCTTGAACAGTACACATTATTATCAAAGAGAAAAATCTCAAATCACAATCATTTGAAATTTATCAATCTTCAGGAAATACTACCAACTATAAATGTCCTATTGGAGCAAGTAGCTTCTTGCAATCGTACGGGTGTTTTTCATATCTTTAAGATAATCCAATGATGTGGGCAAGTCAGTCGTGTGATCCTTTTTGCATACAAGTGTAAGACACAATGTTGTAACTAGTTTGAAATGAATTTTGGAGGAGCGTTTATCTAGGTTTGCCTGGGAGAGTGTTAAGATAAAGTCAGTCTACATCTTGATAAAATTCAAGATTATTATAAAGTAATTATAGTATCAACATTGTTGCTGAAACATAACACACAAAAAATTAAAACAGGTCTATTCTTGAACATTTTGACAGAAACTTCTCTCTGTTCTTGTTAAAAAAAGCTGTATAAGCTTTCCATCTTGCCCTAAAATATTGTTGTTTATTATTTTTCAAAGTAAGAAATTCGTAATTCAGAAGAAAATGATTCGATGAGTAGAAAATATTAAATATGCAGGATCATACTATGATACAATCAGATTTCCTCGATATTACAAATATATTACTCTTAGAAATCGGATTAAATAGTTTTTATCTTTTGTTGTTTTGTTTTATATTGAAGATCTCTATCTGATTTTTGGTGAAGTTAAGTAAATATTTTTTTATATAATAAAATATAGCTTGTTAATATAATTATATCTATGTTTTAATTAATATTATAAATTAAATGTACCGCTTCTACGAGTCTTTGGTCTACACAAAAATTGATATTATAAATTAATGTTACCCTCCGTATCTGCAAGATATGGATATATATGGCTCTGTAGTCTCCACTATGTGCGAAGATGACATTAAAGCTGTATGTGTCGATTCAGATTTTGGGGGTGACGACGGTTTGGTTTAGTTTTGTGCAGAGAACTGGAGTTTTAATATTGATTTCGCATGGGTGAGGTTGAATCGTTTTGATATTTATTCTGAGTGGGTCCATTATTTGTGGAAAATACCTCCTACTTTAAATAAAGTATATGAAATTGAGAGGAAATTTATAAATAGAAAAACAATTAATAATAAATTTACAAGAAGAGATGGTGATTATTTAGATTTTCTTAATATTTATCCATTATAATAATATATGTAGCTATGCCGTGACAAAACAAAACATTATCACTAAAATATAACGAAATTCTATTTCTCCGGACAACTTTGACCTTGTTTTCACATTGAATGGCATCTTATAATAAAATAAAATAGCTGTAATGAAAATGCCATTATAGCTGTATAAGCCTTCCCTATATATGTTGCCGTAAAATATTTAAATAATACTTGCAACTCGCGCCTTTGTTGTTTATTATTTTTCAAAGTCAGAAGAAAAAGATTCGATGAGTAGGTAGAGAATATTAAATATGCATAGACCAAAAATTGGACATTTTAAACAATTTCAGATCATGTCGGCTGTAACAGGATCATACTTATATAATCAGATTTCCTCGATATTACAAATGGTATTATAAATTAATGTATCTGCTAGATATGGATCTCTCGTCACCCACGTGCGAAGATGACATTACAGCTGTATGTGTCGATTTTGTTTTGTTTTGTGCGGAGAAATGGAGTTACCTATAATATTGGTGAGGTTGAATGATTTTGGTATTTATTGTGAGTGGATCCCATTATTTTCATCATTCGTAAAAGATCGTGCAGAGAAATAGGATTTTATTATGTTTTAGTGGCAGTCATTGTAGGGCTAGTGACTTCGCCGAAAACCACTACTCAAAAGAAAAAGAAAAAAAGGTATTTGACATTTATCTTATGTAAGGAAAGAGAATGGGATCTCTTGAGATCATACAACATTATAAAAAAAGGTCTATTGAATAGGGCATTAAATTTGTGGTTTGGCTAAGATAGAGTGTTGTATGGTCGACTTTTTAATGGCTCCAGGGTTAGATAGCGAAATGATAATTGTTTTATAAAATTATTATTTAGATTGTTATTATGTTGTTATTAGACAAGTTGATGAGGGATTAGAGGAGGGTTAGGTGGCTAATGAGGATTAAGAGCCAACTTGCAAAATTTGGAGGATGTGACACATCTTAATTATGGATTAGGAATGTGCACATCCCTAATGATGAGATTAAGAGGTGAATTAAGATTAGGTGGGTAGATGGGAAATAAAGGGAATTAAATAAATCATTTATTTAATTTCTTGAAGGAAAGGAATAAAGGGGTAAGATATTTAATTATTCAACCAAATACCTTAGGGATTTAGAGGAATTTAAGGGTATTAACTAAATAATAGTGTCCAAATTTAGGTGTCTACATTTTTCCCCTCTTTGAGACGGTGCTATGAAGTAGCGTCATTTCAAAGAAGATTAAAAGATGGCACCAAGAAGAAGATGGTTAGATTGGGAAAGATGCCCTAGTCTTTCAAAGAAGTGACTAGAAAGAAAGATGATGGGGGTGAAGATGAAGATTAGGGATTGAGGATGCCCCCTCGAGAGGACATGTGGGTTCAAGAGAACATAGGTGTGCTCTCGAATTAGATGAGGTGATACGAAAGTAGATGGGGAAGATGATGCAAAATGATGGATAAGAGAGGATGACATAAGATGAAGAGATAAAAGCAAGCACAAATGGATTCAAGGACAAATGTGATGTTTCCCTAGTCAAGCTACAAGCCCAAAATGGATTGATGATGGGTGGAGCATTGTTAATGAGATATCCCAAAGCAATGCAAAAGGGATAGGGAAGGATACATCCCTATGATGATGATGAGAGTGTTATTGATGAGGGAATGATACATCCCAAAACAACACAAAAGGATAGGGAAGGGCACATCCTGATGATGATGATGAGAGTGATGATGCAAGTGTTGTTGATGAGGGAAGGATACATCCTGATGGTGATGACGATGGTGATGATTGGATTAAGACTTGTAGCAAGGTTGGGAACAAGACCAAGGATGTGATTAGATGATTTGTGCTAGATTGAATGGAGGAGAATTGGATTGAGATGTGAGATGGATGAAAATAATAGAAACGATGGAGGAAAAGATGCTTAGAATAACCAATCTATATTATCCTAAGAATAGTGAAAAGATGATGACACAATGTAGATTGATGAAAAGATGCTTAGAATAACAAATCTATATTATCCTAAGAAGGTTGAAAAGAGGATGAAATGATGAGGATTGATGAAAAGATGCTTAGAATAACCAATCTATATTATACTAAGAAGATTGAAGATATGATGAGATGATGAAGATGAAGTGAAGGGATGAAACTGGATAGGATAGAGAGGTGAGGAAAGTGATGAAGGATGAATGGATAATAACCAACTCAAGCAGGTTAATTGTTATGTGTTATGTTGCCATGTAATGAGCACTAAGTTTGATATAGCATGAGATACTATGCACCAGGGTATGAAGGATCAAGGTGACTTCATATCACATGCATTGGACTAACACAACAAACAAAAGGTTAGTCCAACATCCCAAAGTCATAGGGGATTTGGTAGTGCCAATGTTGGAAAACCACAAACACAAGAGGTTGCCCCAGCCTAACACAAGACCATAGGAATCTTGGTGGGTACTACATAGGACAACCAAGAAGACAACAACAAATAAAATATCAAAATATGCACCTATGTTTAATAGTCAAAGTACACCATGATATGATGGATCAAGGTGACCCTGACGAGGTATGATAGGAAGCTCAAATGATAAACAAGAGTCAAAAGCATCAAAAGATCATAATCAATTTCAAACATCCTTTGCCACAGGATCAAGAGGGTAGATGGGATTGATGAGGTATGTTAGGAAGGATGCATCATGTTAAGACCAAAGATGGAAACTAAACTAAATGATGGATATGATGGAGATACTCGAAATTGATTGGACCTCCTGATACTAGTGGAGGGTATGTGCAGAATCAGGATGGGCCAAAAAGTGGTGATATGATGGGTATGTGTAGGGTATGTGGCTGACGACTTTTTTTTACCCAAAATTGATGAAATGAAAAGGGTTCTTAAAGGAGATTCTCAGCTTTCCACCAATATAAATTATACTTTCTCTTTGAATTTAATAAATTATTATTATTCATTTTCTATTTGAATTATGACTAAAGTCCCGATTGATAGGCTGATTGAAAAAAATCTATAGCTTTCAAACAGTATCACATTTTTTGAGTCTTAAACATATGTCACATTCTATGTTTCGCATACTATAGGATTAAAAAAGAAAATTTTAATTTCATAAATTTTTGACCAAGTTAAGGTGGTTAGACATACATGTTTTTATATTTTTTATAAGTTGTGATAAACAATTCATAATTAATTATTTACTTTCAAAAAATTATAAAAAAATATGCATCACATCGGGACATGAGTCATCTACTTATATCTAAAATATTATAAAAAAATATATCATTTTATTGTAGTTTGGTGGTTAGACAGACACCTACTTCTTATTTTTTCCTTGAAATTTAAATATACTACTCCATTGAAATTTCAAATTTTCACCAAATAGATTTTTTTAAAATAAACTTAGTAGTTTAGAAACTACATTCAATTTGCCACAGATTCTATTCTTACATATTTTTGAAATAATATAGATAACTTAAATTCAAATTTTTAAGTCAAGTTTCCTAACTCTAATTTTTTTGAATTTTTTGCCACTTAAGGGCCTGTTTTTCCATGATGATTCTACACATACCCTGGATCTTGTTTGTTAAGAACCAACTAGATAGGGACATACTTGATGACATGACACAAGACACAAGACTGACACACCCTAAAGACCAAGGGGCTTGGGGGTTGATCAAAGATTAACCTTGCCTACGTGAAAGCACAGAGCCCTCGTAGTTTGATAAAAGACCATGGATAAAAGAAGAAAGAGGATAATGGAGACCGATGATGGATGAAAAAGATAGGACAGAAAAAAGAGCCCCTGGGGCGGATCAAATGATCGACCTTGCCTACGTGAAAGCGCAGGGGCAACATAGTTCAAAAAAAGGAAAAAGATAGACAATGGATAAGGGGTGATGTGATGACCATGAGAAGTGGATAAAATAATGGGACCAATACGATGAGACAAGATAGACCTGTTGGATGGGATGGTAGTGATATGAATAAGATGTGGATTAGGTGAAGCTCGGAGATGGGATAGTTATCCAAATCATCAAAAGATGAATTAGGAGGATGATATGATGGATAGATAAGTGATAAAAACTGATAGGAGATTAGAAAGATGTGTGAAAGAGGTGGGAGTGGTGACAATGAGATAGATGGAATTTGGTTGGATGAGGGGGGAGCCTATAGCTAGATACCAATCACAAGGGATTATCAGATGAAAGGAAAAATAGGGATAAAGGGATGGATAGATAAAGATAAGGAGAGGGAAAGATGTTAGGATGGATGGATAGAGGGATAAGGATTTGGATGTGGAAAAGGTTACTAGATGAATAGATGGGAAGGTGAGGATTTGGAAGATGGAAGGGATTTCTTTTTTGGATGGATGGATGGGAAGATAAGGAGGGGGGAGATGGAGGGGGTGACATGATGGATGAACGATGTCTCCAAGGACTATTTCACAAAGGAAGTAGATGCCCCCACTCTAGATATGTCATGTGTGATGAGGCCGGAGGGATGGAAGATGGGTGGATGGGAAGATAAAGGAGATGAATGGAGGATGATATGATGGGTGGATGAGGGAGGGAGATGGATGTGGAAAGGAATACGATAGTGTATGGATGAAAGGAAAGTATACCAAGAGGTGTCCAAAGCATGAATAGATAGGTTCTCTTGTCTTTATAAAGATCACAAGAAGGATGGAGGGGTTGGAGATAAATGGGATATGATGGGTAGGATGTGGGAGACAGGTGGGATGGAGGAGATGGATGAAGGGGATGCATAGCAGGAAGCTGGCCCCAAGTGTGGAAAGAGACGGATGGGGATTTACACATGATGCCTATTTGCCAGGTTTTCATCATGGTACTTATCCAAGGCACTTTTTTTCTAAGTTTTCACCATTTGATGAATTATTTCTCTTACTTTTTTGGGGGGGGTTTGGATAGTATGCAAAGGGAGATGGATAAGGATAGGGATTTGGATAAGTGGATTTTGAAGACATTTGATGAGGGGATAGATGGAGGACTCAAGCATCAAGTTCCATACGAGGTAATAAGAGCCCATATTTGAAGTGACTATTGGATGTTGGTACAACCAAGGTTATGAAAATGGATGGATTGTGCAAGGGAATGGATTAAAGGGATTGGATGAGGGGGACATGTGGGATAATGGATGGGATGTTGGAAAGTATATGGATGGAATGAGGGGTGGATGTGTGATGGGGAAGTGTTTTTAGGACCAACATTGGCACATAGGGTGGTGGATGTGAAAGGATAGGAGGATTAATGGACAGAGAATGTGGGGATAATGGAGGAGATGGGCTAGTGAATTTTAGGACCTAAGGACCTAAAAAATATTTAGGAGATGGAGGATGTGTATGATTAGCTTTTGGATTAGCAACTTTGGATGTTGTTATGGATGCTTCATGTGAAGGCATTGCATTTTTTTTCTTTGGGATCCACATGGTTTTGATTTTTGCTATGGTGGGCCATTGTGGCCTATGGGTTTGATTTGGATTTTGGATTTAATTTTTCCTTTCTTCACCATGTCTTTTAGAAGGGACATGGGGATCTTTAGATTCATGTGGATGCTTGGATTTATGCATGTTTATTTTGGTATCCAAATTTCTTTAAGTAGTAATGGGATGGGTGTGGGGAGATGGATGATGTGGAGGAAACATGAATGGAGTGATGGAGGTAGGATTTTGGGGATGATATTTGGATGGAGGAGGTATAGGTACATGCCTTTTTTTATCCTGATTAGGGAACATGATAGTGGGATGTTTATGATGGGTGATAGGGATAGGTGATGGATGAATAAAAGGATGAATATGATGAGATGGAGGAGGTGATTTTGGGATATAAGGGCCCAAAATAGACTTAGTACCTGGAGGATGTGTGATAGTGGATGGAGGGACATAAGGACCCAAAATAGATGGAGTAGGTGAAGGATGGGAGATGGTGGATGGAGAGACATAAGGGACCAAAATGGATTTGAAAGATGAAGGAGGAATATGGATGGTTGTTTTGAGGTGATATAATGGAGGGGGGATGGCAATGAATGGTTTAGTGGAGTGATGAGAAGAGCATGTTATTCTTTTGGAAGAGGCTCGTTGAGGATGGATAGAGGTTGTACCAACATTTTTGGATTGTGAGCCTTGAGAGATATACTCAAGACCTTGTGTACGCAGATTTTCTTTGACACGGATGGGATCTAAAATACCTTACTCATGAAGGCCTAAACCTTTTCCTTAATAGTTCATGCTCTTGAGCATTCAAGCTATAGTAGGATGCTTGTTATTTTAGAAGAATGATGCGAGTCTATTATTAGGTGGAGGAGGATGGGTGGTGTATATGCTCGGTTGCTCTTCTGCAAGAAATCCACCATGGACAAATGTAAGAGTACCAAGGGGATATAAAAATGGTTTTGGGATGGTAGGGCTAGAAGACGATGGAGGATAATGAGATGGAGATGATGGGGTAACAACCTCCTGATCGGGTGGAGTGAGTGGTAAGGGATCAAGAGAGGGATTAGGTGATATGATAGCATGTGCATTTGTGGTAGTGGAGGATATGGGATTATGAGATGGAGGAGTTGGATCTTGAGTGTCAAGGGGATCATGAGATGGAATGGATGGGGGACTATGATCTTGAATTGGACTAGATGGGATGGCAGGATCTTGATGGGGAGAAGGGGATATGTTGGTATGCTTTGGATCAAGCTCTTGGCAGGACTCATTATGTGTGGGAGGCATGATGATGGAATAATTTTGGAGGGACTCCTCAAGTGGGGGGGATGGAAGGATGGAGTATTCATGAAGTTCATGAGAATAGATTTCACTAATACTAGGAGGGGGAGGAGTGGATTGGAATTGAGTGTCCTCATTGGATTGAGTGGATCTAGGAGTAGAAGATGGTGAATGGGTTTGGTCATCCCTGATGGATTCGGCGGTTCTCAGAGTAGGAGATGGGGGTTCAATAGATTCAGTGGGTTTGATGGTTTCAACAGTTTGGGTAGTGCTAGGGGTGATAATAGTAATGAAAGTTGTGGGATGGAGAAGGGTCTCATCACTAGTGATTGTACATGGGGGATGGGGCAGCATGGTTTCATGACTTCAAGATGTGGAGTTTGGGATGTATTCTTTGTCACAAGTCCTTGGATGTCATCAAGAATGAGGTTATTGCTTATTGTAGGCTTAGATGGTGTCGTGGGAGTAGATGAAGGATCGTGAATGGGTGGAGGACTAGGATTAGATGGGGGAATGGGATTGGATGTAGGATTGGGAGTAGATGGAGGATTAGGACATGAGGATGGAGTGGAAGATGGAGTGACACAGGAGGATATGGATGATGTATTAGGAGGAGAGGACATGGATGGTGGATTGTAGTAAAGGTATTGAGATAGAGGATTTGGATGGGAAGATAGGGATGGTGGATTAGGATAGGAAGACATGGATGGTGGATTGGGACAAGAGGATACGGGAAAGGGATTAGGACAAGAGGATGGATTAGGATGAGAGGATACAAATGGTGGATTATAGTAAGGGTATTGGGATAGTAGATTAGGATGGGAAGATTGGGATGGTGGGTTATGATAGGAGGACATGGATTGTGGATGAGGACATGGATTGTGGATTAGGACAAGTGGATGTGGATGGTGGATTGTAGTATGAATACTGGGATGGTGGATTAGGGCAATAAGATGTGGGTGTAGGATTAGGAGGGAAAGATTGGGATGGTGGATTGCAATAAGAATATGTGGATGAAGGATTGAAATAGGAAGATGTGGATAGGGGATTATAATAGGGATATTGGGATACTAGATTGGGATAAGAAGACATGGATGTTGGATAAGAAGATGATATAGAGGAAGGATATGATGGAGATGTGGGTGAGGAAGATAACAGATATCCCTTGTCAAAGGTAGCATAAGGAGCACTATTAGGCGTGGATGAAGAAATGACAGGATAACTCAGAGCTGTGATTGGATTTTGGAAAGCGGTTGGGGAAAGCTTACTAGAAATGATAGCATCAAGGGGATCTATGTCATATACATCTTGATCAACAAGACTCTCGTTATCATCATCAATGTAATTAGGATTCCCCTTGCCTACTATTTTTTGTTGCACTAATGAAAAATAAGAATTCATGATGTTAGATTAGATGGATACGGATTGAAAAGATGATGAAAAGATAAATAGGATGGATTTGAAGAAGATGGAAGAAGGGGATCTTAAGATTTGTTTCAATATCAAAAGATCCTAGATGGAAATGGACTAAAGCCCAAATTGGGATTTAGGTCAAGCTCAAATTGGGATTGGATTAAAGCCTAGATTGGGATTGGATCAAAGGATATGATAGGATTCAATAAGAGGGAATGATGAGATAGGATTAGATGATTGATTAGAGAGGATGATGAAATAGATTCTAGACCAAGTTTAAAGATTTAATCAAATGATGTAAGGTCTTGATTGATCGAATGTGAAGGATAGATGGATGATTATGATATCAAATCTACCTTGAGATGGAAGTATATTGATTGGGCCTAAGATGATTACTAACTTAGGATGGATAACAATCCTAAGCAAGTGTGATTGATAACGATTAGGATCAAACACCTAAGCCAATTTGGATAAACCTTAGAAATGAATTCTAGGGGATTTGGATTGATGATTTGATGGAGATATGATCCTCTAGAGATGACACAAGGAATAGGAAAATTTGCTAGGAATTTTTTCTCAAACCGACTCTAGGTTTTCCTAATCTAATGGGAATGGGTGGATTTGACTTTTAGGATCTCCTAACGGTGGTAACAACCTTTCCTATTTGTCGAATGGGATGGACAGGGAACAAATTTTCCTGAAAAACGGGATCACCTAACAGACAAACGAACTCGCTAAATGGAAAAATGGACTCGACTAATGGATAGATAGACTCATCAAATAGACAAACAGACTCAACTAATAGATAAATGAACTCTCCTAATGGATGAATGAACTCAGCTAATGGATAAACAGACTCTCCTAACGGATGAACGAACTCGACTAACAGATAAACATACTCTCCCAACAGACAAACAAATTCAGATGGATGAGGACTTGAATGGAAGATGAGATTGGTTGTTCAGGGAACAAATTCACCAAAACTAATGGTAAATTTTCCCAAGGATTTGGTAAATTTGTTTGTTCTCAAAGAATGGGTGAATTTGACAGGTTGAAGGAGAAGGCGGATGGACTGACTCAAACTGACAACAGGTTCGCCACTGAAGGGGGAAAATTCACCTATTCAATGAAAATGGGTGAATTTGATGGAGGTTGACTGACAAGATGAGATAGACTGAAAATGGGACCACCCTTGATAAGGGAAAATTCACCTATTATATGAAAACAGGTGAATTCAATGAAAAATGACTGATGAAATGACACGAACAGAGGATGGGATTTCCCCTAATAAGGGAAATTTTTCCTATTCTATGAAAATAGGTGAATTTGATAGAAAATGACTGACAAAACGATATGAATGGAGGACAAGATCACCCCTGATAAGGGAAAATTTTCTCGTTCCATGAAAACATATGAATTTGACAAAAAATGACTAATGAAATGACACAAATGGAGGATGGGATCACCCCCGATAAGGGAAAATTTTCCTATTCTATGAAAATAGATGAATTTGACAGAAAATGACTGACGACATGACTTGGATGGACTCGCCTATTTTGAAAAACAAGTGAAAATGGGGGTCATCTAAATAGTGACCCACATGAAAATCCACCTTGGACAAAGATGAATTCGCCTGAACGGATGACCTAGACTAGACTAGGATGCAAAATAGCTGACTATGGCAAAGGACGACAAACACAATAAACAACAGATAGAAGGCTAGGTCGAATCAACTAAAAATGAAAGAGCATTAGTATTGCACAAAGAAGACACACAAGGCAACATGATCCTCGAAATTAGTGATAAGAGTTTGCAAACTCGATGTAGGCCCACCACCTTGATTGGACAACCCAAGGTTAATAATCTATGATACCGGGGTGGTTCTCTAGATCACCCTTTCTCACAAAGGTAGATAGCTAGCATTCCAATGGCACAGGGTCATCAATGAACACCATGGGCTAACCTTCATGCTCTCACTCAAGGACTATCATAGTCCACCATGAATATTTCTATCTCAACCCAAGGGAGTATGTGGTGAGTAACTTTGGGGTACAATGTGCATCCCCTGCACTACACCAAGCCGTAGATATAACACGAGTCTCTATCTAGGAAAAATAGGGCTATCTCTTGAGTCCTCAATATACGCACAATACATAGGGCACAAATATGAACACCAGCCCATCACAAGCATGACTCGAGAGCCCCAACAAGGTACTAGAAACTCGGACCAACTCTTCACATCTTATCTAGGTATCACCCTAGCTTCGACACTCCACCAAACACGACGCCACTGGATTGAGGTACAACTTTCACTATCCCCCCTTTATATACCCCACCAATAACACGTGGTTGGGATCATCCCCCAGGTGATGAAATCCCAAACAAGTCCTACTAAGGGAAGAAGATACTAGATGTTTTCGACTGGTCCCCAAGTTCGCACATAGCACAAGGGGAGAGCTTAGATGAACTAGTACCTCCTAGGAAGACTCGATTGGACTAGAGTGAACTATGATTTCTCATCACCCAAGATTTCCAAATGGCACAAGGGGATTGGGTATGTTAATATCCCACTCACAAGCACAATAAACAAGTAGATTGACCCTCTAATTAGAGCTACGTGTGCCTAGATTAGTATGGAAAATGATAGACAAGCTACCTAAAGATCTTTGACCAATCATCTTGTAGCAAACACATTAATAATTTCCAACACCAGTCTAGGAAAAATGAGAGATAGTTGCACAAAACGTTAGGAAAAGAAAGGCACACTCACAAACAAACGAGTTAGCTAATTAGTACCTGAAAACGGAACCAAAACGATGTTGAAAATGAAAAATTTAGGTCTCGGATTTACCTCATTCGCCTCTATATGAGGCAAATTCGCCTGTCTGGATGAGAAAATTTGGTCGTTCCATGAAGATGGGCGAATTTTCCTATGATAAAATTCACCTATTTTGTTCAGATGGGGGAATTTTCTTGGGAGAAAATTTGTCTGTTTTGGGAGTAGTTTTTCCTGTTTTCAAAGAAGTTTCACCTATTTTGTGAAGATGGGTGAATTGTCCTAATAGAAAATTCTCCTATTTAGTGAAGATGGGTGAATTTTCCTTGGTAGAAAATCCGCCTGTTGATAAGGCAGATTTGCCCGTTCTGTATGTTCACCTATTTCTGGATTCAGACTCACCCCTATGAGGTGCAAATTCACCCATTCAGGATGGATTTGCCCCTACATGTAATTTGAAATTGCAAAAATAAAACAACATAAAACATGAAAGAAAAGACCCATGACGTGGGTCCCATTGGGCATGCCATAAATGTGTGTAGTGTGATTCCTTACCATAGAGAATGCAAGACGAAATGAAATGCAAAAGGAAGAAAAACACCAAAACAACACCTCAAGATTAAGGCTTAAGATGAAACTCAAACTTGAAAAAGATAATGAAACCCATTTTTACCTTGTTTGAGCTTGATGGAGTTATTTTCCCTGATTGATGACTTGATATGTGTGCTCTATGTCGATTTTGATAGCATAATGACTTGTTGTAGCTTGATTTGGATGCAATGATGGTGGGTTTTGGTTATGGATGCAAGATGAAAGTGTATGATGGAGAGGATGAATGCTTGAGAATGGTTAGGGTTCTAATAGTGAGGAGATTGGAGAATATGTAGGAAGCCCAAAAATGGCTAAGTGTTAGTCATTTAACCTAGGGAGATCAAATGGATGGTGGAGATTGAAAGAGGGCAAAAGATCAAGGGCTGAAATGAAGAGTTGACTAAAGGAACTAAAAATTCCTTTTTAATGTGCATAGGGATGATAAAAGGAATTAAATATTCCTTGGGAGATGAGAGAGGAATTAAAAATTCCTCAAAAAGGACCTTGGGAAGACAAAAAGACTTAAAAATTCCTTGGGGGATGGGGAGAGTTGACTAAAGGGGGTGATTAGACAAGTTGATGAGGGATTAGAGGAGGGTTAGGTGGCTAATGAAAATTAGGAGCCAACTTGCAAAATTTGGAGGATGTGACACATCCTAATCATGGATTAGGAATGTGCACATCCCTAATGATGGGATTAAGAGGTGAATTAGGATTAGGTGGGTAGATGGGAGATAAAGGGAATTAAATAAATGAATTATTTATTTAATTCCTTGAAGGAAAGGAATAAAGGGGTAAGGTATTTAATTATTCAACCAAATACCTTAGGGATTTAGAGGAATTTAAGGTATTAACTAAATAATAGTAATATTACCTAATTAATGCAAATAAGATGATAATTAGATGAAAAGGGATAAATGTGAACAAATGTAAGTGTCCAGATTTAGGTACATCTACAGACACAAAAAAAAGTATCCCTTTTTTCTTGCTTTATTTGGGAATAATTGATGATAAATTGGACTAAAGGAGGCCTTGATTTAGTGTTGTGAGGTGTTTTACACATCCACATTAGGTCTTGGACCCTTGCAAACTGAATAAAATACATTTATTGTTGTCTTGCAAGAGTGTTGTAAGGTGTTGTAACACATCACACTTTTCTAAGACCATAATGTTATAATTCAACTAAATAACCTTACCAAGACCTATTTTAAAGTGTTGTAAAGTCTTGTAACAAACTTTCACACTTTCCTAGGCTTTTCATCAATATTTACACCTTTATTATGCTTTAAATGGCCCCTTTATGCTCTTACAGGTTGTAATTAAGTGTCTTTCTAAAGAAGAATCTGATAAACATCATTTAAATTATCACAATTACCAACATCCACTTAAAAATTCCCAAGTGGAATAATTCACCATTAGGGGTGAATTAGTCCCATGTGGCTCAAAAATCAAAATTAATTCAAATTTCTTTTGGGTTTTTATTCATTTAGACCTAAGGTCAGCCGATGATGAGGTATTTGTGGGAATTAGGGCATAATGGTGTATAAATATGGGTCTTTCCCTCTCATTTCACCCTAAATCATCCATTCATCTCATTCACTCTTCATCCATCATTCATCTTTCATCATTCTTCTCAAGCAAGCTAGGGCATCAAGATAGCTTCTTCAAACATTCAAGGGCAGATTCTTCATCCATTGCTGCAACAAATCAAGATCAATCATCAAGGTCTTGTATGCAAATTTAGCAAACAAAAAAGGTAAAAAATTCTTCATCAACTTTTCAAAGCTCTTCAAGGTGGTCAAAGCCCTAATTGAAGCTTGGAGAATAGCTATAGCCCATTTTCTACATAATCAAATCCGAAGACTTGTCAAGAACAGAAGTGCAGACCAGGAATCATAGATTGAACCTTCAGATTTTCAAAAACCTAAAAGTGGACTAAATCTCCATTGATGGAAAATTGGTCCTATTACCAAGCCTGAAGTTAGTTTTCTGTAGTTTTGGATACCCTTTTGTTTGAAATCCATTTCGACGGATTTTAGCAAAAACTAGACCAATTCGCCTAAAATGGTGAATTAGTCCCAGCAAGATTTTTCAGTGTCTTCAACAACATTCCAGACCTCCATTCCATCACTTTTCAACATTCAGGTGCACTTCTCCATTTCTGTTTATTTCTATTATTGTTTGATTACATTCATAGTTCATGTTTACATATCACATTATGTTTTCAAACAATTGCATTTTTCCAAGTTTGCACTTGGTGGTGCACCCCTCTTTTCTATTTTCAGCCCTTAGATCATTCCATTTAAGCTCATTTCATCCATCATTACCTTAACTTTGAGTGTAGACATTGTATTTTGGCCCTTCTTTCTCCTTTTAGGTGAAAAACCCTAGAAGTTTAAGAAAGACCTTAGGGTGCCAAAATCTTTGTTCACACCACCTTGGGTGCCCAAGTTGACATCTTTCAGATAGCACCTTTTGAATGAGAATGTTTTTACAAGGCTCAGTTAAGTGGGCCCATTCTTGGGCGCCAACTTTGAGGTGATGCTTGCAAGATTTTCTTGACCAACGACCAGTTAAGTGTTTAATTTGGGGTGCCTAAATTGAGGAGACTTTGGTTTTGACTTCATGTTACAATATGGAGCTCTACTTGCCCAATCTAGGCATAGATATTTGTGAGAAGATTTGTACTCTTGTTTTGGATAAATCTTAGGATTTTATAATGCTCATTAGTGTCTATAAATTGCAGCAAGTGTATGATAGTTCTACATGAGTTTGTTGCAAGTTAGAAAGTTGAACTTGTGCACGTGTGAGGGTTTGAAGCATGGCATGGGATGTGTGGATTCATTCTTGTTCACATGGAATGCATGGATATCTTGTGCTTTAGAAGTGAAGAGAGTTAATTGCAGGCTATAAAGAAGGATTGTTGAAGGCAAGGAAGCATATCAATCAAAGATTGATACAATATTATTGTAATCTTGTTCTAAGGTTAAATAATACAAGCACTATTGATTTTGGTGGTGGATTTTTTTCCCAAAAGGGTTTCTCCACATATATGTTATGTCATTTCTATCTTCTTATCTCATTCTTCTACAATCTTCTGTCTCTTTCTACAATTGGTAAAATTGATCTAAACAAGATTAATCATACATAAAGAATTGTAACAAAGAACACTTAATTAGATATATATTCACATAGTTTTACAACTTTTAAGCTATAGTATTACCTTCATTTCCAACATTTGGTATCAGAGCTAATGCTTGGTTAGGGTTTGGGACACCTTTCTCTTAAATTTTTGAAGGTTTTTTGGCTATAGTGGGAGTTTTTACTATTGTGATATTACAGATTTGTAAAGGAAGTTTGTTTTATCTTCTTAGTTTAGAGATTATGGTTTTCTTGACCTTTTGGGAGTTGTGTCATTTACAGCGGATTATTTGATTATGTTAAGGCCATGAATGATCTTCATTTAGGAGATGGTTATCACGATGTCATGGATAGCTTGGTTACATGTTTCAGTGGGAGCTTTTGATATTGATGGTTTGGTGTTTATCTTGTTGCCATGTATAGCTCGGTATCATAGCTCAATGGGAGCTTTGGTAGGATATGGTTATCTTCATGTGATTTGAAGAGGTTTTAATATCTTGTTTCATGGAGGACCCTTAGAGTCTTTAGTAAAGGTGTTATTGTTCTTCCTTTTGGAGAGGATGCAATTCTCTTTGGTTTTGTGTATTAATCATATGCTTGGAGCTTCATGATTATGTAGGTTGTGTTTGAAGTTGGCATGGATTTATTAGTGGGTGCTCATGGATACTAGAGAGACTTGGGTTAGATTGGATATTTCTTATGGTAACAGATGTGTGTTGGAATGGTTACTTGTTATAATATTTTTTCAAAAGTAAAGACTAAGAAGTCTACACTTGGAAATGGATATGAGTCCATCATAGACCTGATGAGAAGGTTGTCTATTGTATGGACAAGCCAATATTATATCCCACTCTTGGTCTACTTGGCAGGAAAATGATCTAAGAGGTGTTTCTCGCCTGATTATTAGATGCATGATTTTATGTTTTTTCATTGTTCTCCTTGAAATTTTGAACTTGAGTTAGTTATGAAGATTTGGGTCTAGGAGAGGTATGAGAGATAGTTAGTGGCTTTGGGCATATTCCCTTATGTTGTAGGAATGTTTGGCTAAGTTTGATCTACTTTCTGTGAAATGTTTACATCTAAATTTTTCCATGTGTTCATTACAAGTTGAATGGTTAGATGTTGATGTCCTTTCAGTTTGGGAGTGTTGAAGGAGATCTTACTTTACATAGTTTGGCACATGTTAGTGTGGTATAAGAACATGGTTTGATTTGCAAGTTCTCTCTTTGTGGAAATATTGTCTTCTTCTTGAAGGCTCTTATGTTATGAGAGATGTATTTTGCATATCATTATTTGCTTCTTTAACACTATGATAGAGGAGTAAGCCACATCCTCTATGTGAAGTGCTATAGGAGGACTTGGTAATGTTGTGATCTTATTTTTAGATTTGACATTACTTGTACAGTGGGAGTTCTAGAAGGTATATGTGTTATGTATGAGAGGGGAACCTCTTGCACTGGTTACACTTTACTAGAGTGAGTTACTTCAAAGGTTTTTTATCTCATGTCAATGTGTGTTATTACCTTGGAGTCTTATTTTGTGGGATGGTGGATATATAGGGACTTGTTTGTAGATTTGGGTTGTTATTTTGATAGCATGAATTTCTACCTATGATAGTTCATAGGTCAAAAAGTGGCTATATGTTTACTTTGTTTGGAGTTGTGGTTAGTTGGATGAGTAAGAGGTATCCCATGGTTGCTTTGTCCACCACAGAAGTAGAGTACATGGTTGTTGCGCATGCCTCTAAAGAGGCAGTTTGGTTATAGAGACTTGGGAAAGGTATTGCTTTTAATTGCAAGCAAATTAGACTTGAATGTGATAGTCAGAGTGCTATTTTTTAATCCAAAAATCCTATGTATCATGCTCGTACTAAGCATGTTGATGTTCAATATCACTTTATGTGAGAAATAGTTGGGAGTGGGAAGGTATTGATTGAGAAAGTTGACACTTTGATCAATGTTGCAAATTATCTTATGAAACCAATTCCTACAGATAAGTTCTCTTGGTGCAAGAAGGCCAATGGCCTTGAGTCTTGTACTTGATTTATAAATAATGATTCCTTGTTTAGAATAATTGCAATGTATAATGTCAAGTGGGAGAATTTTAGGAATAAGATGCAATTTAATTTCAATCCTAAACATATTTCATGTATCTCCTAAGTCCTTGGAAAGTGTTCCCCAAAACTAGGATTAGAAAGAGATTAAATTCGAATGAAATGAACATGTAAATTGATGTTTGTAATTATTCCTAAATGATAGGAACATGTGGGGGTGTCCAAGAAGAGATCCTACAAAATAGAAGCACATGGGGCACTCACATGGAAGGTGGAACCCACCTTGTTTTAGCTAACTATTTGGAGGATTGATAACACTTCAGTAATGAATGTTTTGTTCCTAAAAAATAGGGATTGATATTTACATGAGTGGAGTGACACTATCAGTTTAGTATCAATTCAGTTCAGTTCAGTTATGGTTCAATTATCATCAGTTGCATGTGGTTAGTTTGAGTTGCATGCTAGTTGACTTGAATTGCATGTAGTTGACTTGAGTTGCATGACTAATGACTTTAGTTGCATGATAGATAACAGGTGGATAGTTTTAGTTAAGTGGGGATGATCAATCATGCATGATGTTTGCATGAATTGGTGGAGAGATATGTTTCAGTTAACTAAAATTGACTTGGGACTACATTGGGTAGACAAGTTGGCATCTTTCAGTTAACACCTTTTGCATGAGAAGATATTTACAAGGCTTAGTTAAGTGGGACCATTCTTGGGTCCCAACTTTGAGGTGATGCTTGCAAGATATTTTCTTGACCAACAATCAGTTAAGTGTTCAGTTTGGGGTGCCTAAATTGAGGAGACTTTGGTTTTGACTTCATATTATAGTATGGAACTCTACTTACCCAATCTACGCATAGATATTTGTGAGGAGATTTGTGCTCTTGTTTTGGATAACTCTTAGGATTTTACAATTCTCATTATTATCTATAAACTACATCAAGTGTATAAGAGTTCTATGTGAGTTTGCTACAGGTTAGTAGGTTGAGCTTGTGCATGTGTGAGGGTTTGAAGCATGGCATGGGATGTGTGGATTCATGCTTGGTCACATGGAATGCATGGATAGCTTTTGCTTTAGAAGTAAAGAGAGTTTATTGCAAGTTGTGAAGAAGGATTGTTGAAGGCAAGGAAGCATATCAATCAAGGATTGATATAGTATTATTGTAATCTTGTTCTAAGGTTAAATAATATAAGCACTATTGATGTTGGTGGTGGATTTTTTCCTGAAAGGGTTTCTCCACGTATGTGCTATGTTACTTCTATCTTCTTGTCTCATTCTTCTACAATCTTTTATCTCTTTCTATAATTGGTAAAATTGATCTAAACAAGATTAATCATACACAAATAATTGTAACAAAGAACACTTAATTAGATCTACAAACACATAGTTTTACAAGTTTTAATCTACAATATTACCTTCATTTTCAGCAATTCTAGATCATGTTCAAGTGAATTTTGTTGTTTTAAAGTCTCAAATTGATTTAAGGAAGCATGTACTTAATGATTTATGGTGTTTAGCATGGGTATTGGCTGACCTAGTGTTATCACTACATGTGAAGCTTTTAAAATAATATTGAACTGTGTTAGGATTAATTTGGGTCCTAATTAAGGATTTATATGGGTCACCTTCATTCCTATCCACTGCGACAATGTTTGGGTGCCCACCTATTTTGAAATTATAAGTGTAACAGATAGTTTCCAACCTTGGAGAAGGTTTTCAAGGTTGAGGATGATATAAATAAGAGTGGTATTGTTGTGAGATGTAAGAGAGAGTAAAGATAGATGAAAAATAGATGTGAGTGATGAATGTGATGCGAATTACAAAATTCTAGATGAAAGTTTGAGCAGAACAGTGTGAACTTCAAAGTGTTGGGCTTTTGAAGGCAGTGGGTTGAAGGTGTCCACAATCTTTCATGCAAGGCTGCAAAAGTGTTGTAGCATTTGTGGTGGATTCCTTATTGCATTGATAATTTATTCTCTATGTAATATTTCTCTTCTATCTTCTTTGTTTCTTTTTGTGGTAGTGAGCCCTAGTTGTGAGCCTTTTTGGATAGTGTGTCCTATTTTGGTAGTGAGCCCTTGTATCAATTTTGCAATTACTTATATTTTGAGCTAATTGTCATCGTGGTTTTTCCCTCATTGGGGTTTCCACATAAATTTTGTGTTCTCTTGTGTATGGTGTTGTTATTTCAGTTTTTGTTATTGACATTTCATGATTAATCACTTTAACAGAATAAGGGTTTAATGAATGTTTGTGGATCTCCTTACTGTTGAGGGTTTTGATATTATAATTTTCTACAATTGATTTACTCCCCCTCTTAGTTGTCTTTTTCATTCAAAAATTCGTATTAGAGAAAGTATAGATCTATGATTGGTAGACTGTTATGCTTAACTATTACTTGATCAGATATCATGCATGTAGTTTGTCTTGTGGCTAGATTTCAAGAAGATCCTAAAGATACACATGTTGCAACTGTGAAGAGGATATTCAGATATTTAAAAGGCACTCCAAATTATGGCTTATGGTATCCTAAGTATACTAATTTAACATTAAGTGCTTATACAGATGCAGATTGGGTTGGTTGTGTTGATGACAAGTGAAATGTAGAAAAATAGGGTTCATCAAGGTGAATGGATCAAGATGATGAGCCACTAATTTTCACTATGAAACATTCAATTATGAAGGTCAAAATGCTAAAATAACAATTAAAAACTAATCCTAACAGTTATAGAAACTATGAGGGAAGTTTTGAGAGCTTAAAATGATATGTACCTTGTTGTAAGAAGCAAGTTTTTAGGTCACAAATGATTCATTTTCCTTTAGTGGCGAATGGGTCCATATTAGGGCTTCTAAAACTAAGATCTGGGTTTTGTTTCTTGATTCCTACACTTTAGATCCTCAGTTGTTAGCTCCCCAAAACCTGTAACAAATTATGTAGCCTTCTTTCTGTGTTCTTACACTATGAGTGACAACTTTGCAACTTGACAACTTTGAAAATTTTGCTTCAAACTTGTTCTCCACTTGATCTTTAGCCTATAAATCTACAAATACACATTCAAGAGGAGGAAAAATTATTGATTGTTAGTGAATAGTGGTTTGGCTAAGTCAAACCCCTGTAGGTAATTAAACCAAATGATGAAATAATGAAATTGAAGCATGAAATAATGAAATGTTGATACCTTGGAAGTTGTCTTGGAATATAAATTTGTAAATTAACAAGAAGTGGCTATGAAGAATATAGATCTTGATCTCAAATAAGATGTGAAACAATGCTTGCAAGTGGATCTTTAATGCTACATCCACAATCTTAGCTCAACATGTATGAATTCACTATGGATTTGACATGATGAAATGATCTTGAATTGCTACAATAAAATTCACTAATCTACCCTTGAATTCCTTTGAAATTCTCTTGAAGTGCTCTATAATTCTCTTGTAAATGTACTCTTGAGTGCTCATGATGATCTAGGATTGCTTAGGATTGTAGACACAAAAAATACACTAATTGACACTACACACCTGATCCTGATTTAACTAACATCGCTTCATCCTGAATTATCCCTCTATCTAACCATTTAATCAAATAACCCTTATTTGATTAAATTCACCAATTTTCCTCTCTTAATTTAAAAATAAAACAATTTTATCTAGTTAAGTCGTTATTCTTCATTAATTAAATAAATCATTTTATTTAATTAATTTCATTGTCTTTATTTTAATTAAATAATTTATTGTATTTAATTAAATTCCTAAAGTTCTTCTATTAACATAAACATTTATCTAATTTAATCTAACATCACCCCTTTTGGTTAAATAAATCAAAATATTTATTTAACTAAGTCTAAATCATTTTCATCTCTTTTTGATTTATTTTAATCCATAAATCTAAGTCAAAAGGACAAATCACCTAACCTCCTCTTAAAGTAATCAAATCCTAATTAATCTAATCTAAATGCATGTCACATCCTCTAGCTTTTTCCACTTGCACAATAAATCAACTTATTTGATTTATTAAAATCTCTATTTTCTCTCAACATGACATCTTTGAGGAATATTCCCTCACTTTTTTTTTATAATATTGTATGATCTAAAGAGAACCCATTCTCTTTCCTTACATAAGATAAATGTCAAATACCTTTTCTTCTTTTTCTTTTGAGTAGTGGTTTTCGGCAAAGTCACTAGCCCTACAACGACTGTTACTAAAACATAATAAAATTATATTTCTCTGCACAATATTTTACGAATGATGAAAATAATGGGATCCACTCAGAATAAATACCAAAATAATTCAACCTCACCCATGTGAAATCAATATTAAAACTCCATTTCTCCGTACAAAACAAAACAAAACCGTCAATCACTAATCGACACATACAGCTGTAATGTCATCTTCGCACATGTGTGACAAGAGATCCATATCTAGCAGATACAAAGCATAACATTAATTTATAATACCATTTGTAATATCAAGGAAATCTGATTAATTTTTGTGGGAACCACACTCAATTCAGACGCAATATTTTATTTTTCAAAGAAAATATAAATTTGAGTGAATTAGTCAGGAATGCCATAGTTTAATAGGAAATTCTATTTAGATATCATCTATAAAAATATCGCTATTTTTTAATTGATTTCGATATCATGTGAAGAAACAATTTTATAGGAAAGTAATCATTTAATATAAAATATAAAATAAATGAAATTAAAATTATCAAAAATAAAATTATAACACTACACAATATATTTGTAGTGAAAACTCTTTTGAATAAAAAATTTCAAAAAATATCATTTGTTCTTGAGAAAACTTTCAATAATGTTTGTATAAAATAAACATATTAGGAAACTAGATATTATAGTATCTTTTCTCTCCCCTTCTTTTCATGATGCCTCACATTCATATAAAATGAATTAATATAACTCTCTCATAATTTGTCTCTGGAATATACTAATGCATACACTACATATTCGCTCAATGTAATGTGCTTTATGATTGCCTATATTTAAAGAAATCTAAATAGTTGGTGAGAAGATCACACCCTTTAACCTTATAACCTTTTAATTATAAATTTAATTAATAAATTATTTATTTATTTATAAAGCTAAAATTATAAATTACCTCTTAATATTATAAGGATAAATCTTATATGTTAGAGTCTTATAAAGGTTACTTAGGAGTACTTATATTAAATACACTCCCTAAATAAACATTATGTTGTAACATTTTTGCACCCATCACAATTTTTTCATTTATTATACCAACACAATATTCAGGTAGCAAAACATGGTAGACATTGCATAGGATCACATCACATCATACATCATCCATGTATCCTTCAATGTAGAATATAACTTTACATTTTTCTATCACCATGATTTGTTACCTCTTATAAAACCAAGAGACTCTACATGGCATGGGATGCATGATAATTTTTAACCTAAATTTCACACAATCTTCATGGAAACTAAGTTGTCATTGTTACCTCCATCAATGATTAATGTGCAACACATGCATCCCAAGTTACACTTAGTTCAAATGAGAATCTTCCTCAATCATACCTATCATATTTATGTACAAATTTCAACATAGCCTTACACATCATTAGATTCTCTCCAATCTTAGTGTTAGAATTTTGTACTCTATTGCTTGATGAATATGCTTCTTTATCCTACACAACATGCAAATGCTTCTTTAGCCTACACAACATGCACATGCTTCTTTACATGACCTTTTTCTCATGTTACATTTAGGCATTCAGTATAGGTTGACCTACTTGCCCAAATTTGAAGCAAGTCCTTTTGAATCCTTTTTCATGACCATATTTTATCTCCACCACAATTGAGAATCTACTTTCTATTCATGTTCAATTTAGTTCCTTTGTTTTTTGTGTTCTTTTAATGAAAATTAATGCCTTCCTAAACTCTAGTTGTTCTTCTCGTCCATGCCTTCACCATTGACATGCCTACATAGTCTAGAGAACTACTTAATGTAATCCTTAATAGATGTCTCTTTTTGATGTGGATATTGGAGCTTCTCATGTAGATCCAATGAATATTTAGTTTATAGAAATTGTCTCTTAGTCTTTCCTACCATGTGATCCCATTGTTAGATCTTCAAATAATTTTCCTCCTACACATGAATTTTCTAGACTAAGTTCCACTATGAGGAAGCATGCCCTTTCAACTTCATGATGAAGTGCTTAACTCTTTAAACTCCTTTATTTATTCAAACCCCAAATATCTCTCCAACACATTGATCCATTCAATTATCTCTTTTAGATTTAAGCTACCAAAGTAGCTTGGGAGTTCAAACCATAGTTTTCTTCTAACCTTAGATGAGCTAGGAGAGAATCTTTTTCTATTATGATGTTCTCCACAACATTATCTATGTCATGGAATATCCTTCTACATCATAATCTACTCTCAACATTATTGATATTATTCATCACCAGAGGACCTTTTCTCTATACAATTTTGATGGCATCATTATGCATGAATGGATTCCAAGTAATCAACTAGTTATGTGATGCAATCCACTTGTTGGTTTATTTCACCTCTTCTTCCTATTCTATGAGAAATCTTCACTAGTTCACCTATAATGAAACAAAACTTTGAATAAAATCTCATTAATGGAATTATTGTGAATTCACATCTAGGACTTCAAACACTAATATTTGATACTAGACAAGTGCAGTAGCTAGTTGGGGTTCAATTTGATAAGCATGTAGAGCACACAAAAAAATCTAGAAGGAATAAAAATAATGAGGTGATAATGGAAACTAAATTAAATTATAGAAAATAGAAAGGATATAGGGACTAAAAATAAGTGAAACTTAATCATGCTATGTTACCTAATGTGTTAGGATTTTGTGTTGTACACCATTATATAAAATTTTATATTATGATGTTGCAATTAAATAATTATTTAGTTGTGGTACATCTAGGAGATGTTTTTGTTGAACACACACCAGAATACTAAGAGGGGGGTGAATCAGTATTCAATCAAATCTCAAACCCTTTGGAGAAAATTGAAACTTAAACTTTTAAACACAAACAAAAACATGAAAGATGAACATAATGCACAACATCACACAACACCAAAGGTACATGGAAAACCCTAAAGGGGAAAAACCATGGTGAGAAATGCTGCTAAGAGTTATTGTCCTAATCTAGCCTCACAAATTCAAATAACAGTTTACAACTTTTTTTAGGGATACAAACCAAGGAAGCTACAACACCCTGTAAAGAGGTTTGAGTGTCACTCCCAAGGAAGCTAAAACTCCCTACAAACTTTGTTTTATGGATAAAACCAAAAGAAGCAACTACTCCCTAAACTGAGAACAAAATCAGAAAAGATTACAAAATGATAGTCCTTCTACTGTTTGAATCTAACAATGAAGCTCAATCCTTTTGATGATTGAAATTCTAATTTTAGCCTTCTCTTTTGATGATTTAAATTCTATTTTGACATTTTTGCAACTTCTTTAAATGTCTTCTCTATAGCTTACTAGCTCATTGCTTTCATCCTTCAAGAAGTTTTGCCTTTGTCTCACTGTTTTCAACCTTCAAGAAGTTTTTGTCTTTGACTCACTGCCTCCAACAATCAATTAGGAACAATCTTCACTTCCCATTTGTCACAAAGATATTAACAACTTGAATCCAAATAGATCTTCCACTTTTTCTCTTTCTATTTCATTCTCTTACATAAACATCATAATGCATTACACATCCTCAACTTCTTGATTTTAAATCACAACCTAGATCAGCTAGGTTGACAATATATACAAGATATTACATTTATTACATTACATATGTCATCCTACAACAACAATATTACAATTTTAAGTTAGCCAAAAGATCAAACAACAATATAAAACATGTAGAGGGAAAGCCCTAAAATGAACTACACTCAACACCAAGAAGAGGAATATGCCTTGCAGATTCCAACACATGCTTAACTAAGTCCTAAACACTCTTCATAGCTTTATTCTTCAATAAACAACATCAACACACTTCACAAATTCAAAATAGGTCAGTCTTAAGCAAGAAAATATGAAACTTGTAGCATGTCAGCCATCACAACATCAGCGGTACACATGAAAGATTAAACATTACTTGTGCTTCTCCTAGATGAGTCAACATTATCCATACAACACCTTTAAACACTTCTTGAACTTTGTGCAACCAACAAATTTTGGCGCACACATTCAACATACCTCATTCAACTAAGAAAAAGAATAACCCAACAACACCTCCATTTTGGACCATAGATTGTTTCAAAGAAAATGGAAAACACCTTGTGGAGCAACAAAAAACATCCCATGATCTACAAGAACACTTTCATGCATCCCTTTTACAATCTCAAGCAACAACAAGTTTGTGCAAGCCAACAAACAATGAAACCAACCATCAAACGACTCAATCCTACACTCTATTGCATCAAAATTTCTCTACGGAAGGATTAATGATACGAAACTTTGGATACACCACCTTCACTACACACTAAACTTATATTTTGATTTGCATAACTATATTTGCAACAATGGGGAAATTTTGAGCCAAACTTTGCACCTTTGTGAGCATCCTCACAAAAATAACATAGTATTCAAACTGTCACTTTGATAAACACCTTTCTGGAACCCAAAAGAACTATAAATTGGACCACACATGCTTTGAAACAACATGAATCTATCTTTCAAACCATAGGAGCAAAGCATCACCAGTGGAGAAATGTGTCCAGCATCTCTTAGATACTCTGACAACCAAACAATGAGACTGCAACTCTCTTTTGGCATCACTAATAACCAAACTTATCAAGTTGCAACAAACTCAAACATACTTTTGACATCAATGACAACTAAACAACAAAATTTTTTTGCCACACTAGGTAAGTATTCAAGGACACAAGTGTAAAGTTGTATTATAAGATTGGGTTATTATTTATGTATGGGAGACATAGAATAATGATTTAATATTTGGGGAAATATTTAATAATATTAAAACTTAGTAACCAATATTAAATTAGGTTTCAATGGTTTTTTGTTCACGTGGTTTTATGGCACATGTTTTATTTTACCACTTGGTTCTATTTGTGTGATCTTGAGTCTATATAAAAAAAAACATGTTTACTAGTTAGGGTTGGTTGGGTGAGTGGATTCTCATATTATTGATTCTTTCTAAGGATTGCATATATGAAGCATAGCATGGGTCTATGTGCATTCATGCTTGGAAATATGGAGGATGCATTAGAGAGGCTTGATTTTTTAGAAGTATTCATTATAACTATTAAAGTGCATGTATTATTTCATTATTGAATAATAGATAGAGTATGGATGTTTTTGTAAGTTGGTTTTTCCCATCTTAAGGGTTTTTCAAAGGTATATATTGTGTTATCTTGTGTATTTTCTATTTGATCATTACATATGGTTATTCTGCCAACTTGTATGCATGTTTTCCTTCATGGGGTTATGTAGGAAATGGATTAAATGAATTGGGTATTGATGCATTATTTACTAAAAGTGGTAGATTATCAATTCTTTCATGGTTGTGGGAGGTGTAAGCTCCCATGTTTTTTATAACCCTTGTTTGAGTATATTTGGTGCAAAGTTGAATCCATGGCTATGCAAAAAATATCTAAGGTATTGCAAGATATGGAACATATGTATAGGTGTAGTTTTGTAGATTTGGGTTTTGGGGGTTTGTAAATTTGTTGGGCTTATTATAGATCTAGGGCTTGAGAAATTTGGGTCAAAAGGGTGTCTTAGATTATGCTTTCATATGAGGGTTTTTTAGGGGAAATTTAATAGATGACCTCTTGAGACAAAATGGACCTCACTATTGGATCCAAGATGGCCGAGAAATGAAGATTGATATAAAATTTTCCTTATTTTGGTCATTGCCAAAAATTATAAAATTGTTTACCCCATAGTCTATCATATGGCTATATGATCATATGGGTCTACAAAAGGTGAAATAAAACTAAAAATTAAAAAATACTATAAAAAAAAAGAAAAAATATAGAAAAAATTATTAAAATTTAAAATAAGAATATATATATGTATGCAGGTGGGGGTCCCTAGAACCCCATACCTGTGAGTAATGACTTGTCACCCCTAATACTAATAGATATTGTTTGCATCTCGTGTTGACAGTTGGCTCCTTGGGCGAACAAGTCATCAAGTCGGTGGGGCTAAGCCCTCCAGTCTGGTGGGTGGACTTCCACCCAACCCCATGTGGGCCTACCAATTTAAGTTGTATCTTTGTTAAAATAAAATTTAAAACTTTTAAGATCCACCACCCTCCCACTATTGCAACAGACTTAGCATCACCCGAGCACCATTGACACGCCACTGCCATTGGTGGAGCTTCCAACTAGCCCCCAAGGGCCTCCAGCGAGCCACCAATAGATCAGATTGGAGAAGGCTTTTTCAAACAAGCTTAACTTTAACCCAAGATTTTGTGTTTTCAACTTGTAATAGTCAATGAAGAGCTCTCTTTGAGAAATATGCAGTGGTATAGGTTTGATTCCTTGATTTTATAGTTTTAATTAGTTTTTGGGGCCTGAAAGTTAGATTTTCTTGGTTACATAGTGTTGGTCATAACTTTTACATACATAATAGAATTTTTAATTTTAAATAGACGTTGGAGATCATGTGCAATGTACAACGTGTAGTGGATTAGGTATATTTTTAATTTATCATATAAGGAGAGGATTTTAATTTTTTGTCACTTGTATATGTCTAAGATTTGGTGCATGTGATTGTGTGAGATTTTGGATGAGTCAAGAGGAAAAACCTTAAGGGAGTACATTTTTTATATGATATTTACGATGGTACAATTGATTATCAATTTGGTGCTTGTTGATATAGTTTGACAAGTGTTTTTCAAAGTTAGAATTTGATGGTGATAGGTACACAAATTATATTCTAGTTTGAGGACATGGTTTGACACATGTGGTGACTTGGAGTCTCATTTTGGTGAGAGTTGAGAGTAGGTATAGTGTTGGTGATGATTATGGTGTCATATATATGTAGGTATATTTAAGCATTGGCACAACATGATCATGTATGTAGTTTTTTGGTGGTGTTTTGGTTTGGTGTTAGGAGGTTGTTATTATCTCCTTGATTCTTTATTGGTTCCTTGAATATGGTTACTCATTTGTGGACATGTTTCATAAATCATATATGTGGTTGATTTGGTGTTTGAGTCTTGTTGTCTAAAGTATTTTCTTTGATTTATCAATTTGTAAGTTACTAATGTGAGGATGAGTTTGCATGCTTCAACATTTGGTATGTTTATGTAGGTTTTGGATTAGCTACCCATTTTCTTGCAATGGGATGACTTAGATGTGGATTGTCTATATCCATGAGATTGATTCAATGTTGATGTAGACTTTGTTAGTTGGTCGTGTCTATGGTTATTTGTGCATTGGTAATATTATGTTTTTTTGAGATGAGAGGATGGATGGCTAGAGTACCTAGATAGTCAATTTTTGGGACTTGTAGCATGTGGTTTTATCACAATGTCATAATAGCTTGGTTGCATTTAATTGGTTACACATTTTAGTGGGAGCTTTTGACAATGATGATTTGGTAGTGTAGGATTGATTCCTAATGTTTTGATGACCTAGTTGTATCTTCTTTTCTTGGAGATATTGGTTCTACTCATTCTTTGGAGCTACTGAGATTGTAGTTGAGTGTGTGTGGACCATGGGTGATCTTCATTTAGGATATGGTTGTCATGATGCCATGTGTCTAGCTCAATATCATGTTTTTTTGGGAGTTGTTGGTAGTAATGTGGATTCATCATTAATGATGGATGATCTTATTTAGTGTTTGTGGATGTCTTGGAAGATTTCTTAGATATTTTTGTTGTAGAAGAGTTATTTCACATTTACAATTTTATTGTTAGGAGATGATTAAATATTCATGTGATTAGATATGTTGATTCTTGCTTTAGATTGTGTTTTGTCTTATTTCATGATGTTCTTTTGATTCTAGATTAGTGTTTTGGCATAATACAAGTTCTCTTGAGACCAAGATGTTTCGTATTAGTGCATGTGATCTCCTAGGAGAAGATGGTTAGATCATGATGTCATGTTGGGTTCCTAATTTAAGGTTGGAGCTTTGACATTGATCTTGTTGTTTCTCTTGGTATTTGAGTATATTGGTCATTTTCTTGGGAGCTTCATGAGGGTGTTGTGTTATATTTGAAGCTTAGCATGGACTGATCATTGGTAGGTGCTCATGGATACTTGTATACTTTGGTGAGGCCAAAGTTCTCTTGGTATTAGAGACATTTTCTTGAGATGGTTACTCTTTGAAGGTTTCATTAGGAAAATCGAGGATCCTTCACCTGGATATGGATGTGATTTCATGATGGACCTATAGAGGAGATTGTTCTTGGAGTGACTCATGATGACTTGGTTATCCTGGAGGATCATTCTCATTCCCCGCTCTTATCCTACTTAGTGTTTTATCATTTGAGAGGTATTTGTCTATTCTTGTTTCAAATGTGTTATGTTTTGTGCTTTATTTTCTCATGGGAATGAGTTTTGAGCCATGGTGATTGACTTTAGGAAACTCATTTGAGGATTGTTTAGCATGAATTTGAGAAAACTCGGTGCAGATTTAAAGCATACAACCATTCATCATCACTTTTTTAGAATCAATTTTCAATCATAAAACACCATAAGCTCATTACCAAAATTGATAGATCAACAAACATCAAGAAACAACATCCACAGATAATGCAATAAATGGTTTTAAACTCGGGATCTTCTATTGATTTTCATCAAATAAGAAACATTTATGTGCAACAAAATGCACTGGCATACGAATAACCATTGTTTATCAATATCACCGTTAAAATTAACAACTTCTTGAAATAAAACTGTAAAAATTATCCAATTATCTTGCATAAAGTTGTAAACTAAAAAAAATTGTCTCTAGTCTCTAGGTAGCCAATTTGACTTCAATCATCCAACCTTTACAATGAGGAGAGAATTCTAAATTATAGATAGAATTAGCATCAATCTCTCCTATCAAAAATCAAGATCCACAAATTTGGGGCCCAAATCAACAATTATAGGGATGCTCAGTTAAATTTGAGTGTTGTCTTTACTGGAACTGCTAGTGCTGAAAGGTACACATTGTGTCTATTTTGTCCAAAATATGACTGGGATTTCGAGCTTTGTCTATTGTTGATCACCATGCTCTATCTCTAACTCACCAAAATTGATCTGGAGTTATCTATTTGTTTGAAAACTGACATGGAAGTGTTGCTATCCAAAAAGTTGCTTGAAACTGGTTGACACATTTGACTCCATCCTTTTTAAAAAAATAGAATAGTCTCATTCACTTTTTACCAATTTCTTTATGGAATCCATGGAATTCATCATAGTTGTTGAAGATTCATTTATCACCTTTTCATTAGGTCCATCAACCTAATCTACCTTAAACCTCACTCCTTCAAACTCTTTAGTGGCTATAGCAACTATTTCTTGCATCTGACTAACATCTTTTGTAGCACATCAAATCTCAAACTTTATATTCATTAGTCTATCCAATAGATTCCCTTGAGGCCCATCACCCTCATTAAGCAGTCACTCCAATCATTTACCCCAGCTATCATTTATTTCTTAGAATGAATTCCATCGTCCACCCTGAGGAAAATATTCAATAGTAAGTTGTATAACAATATCCTCAAACATACTTGTATGCTATTTATGTCATATTGTGTGTTTAGGAGAATTATTTTGTGCTTAATAAGTATTTAAGATTTATAGGTAGTGATTTTGATGGCCTTCTTAACATACTCAAGATCCTCATCACCTAGAATCCTTGGCTAGATCAACATGTCTCTGGATATTTTATCAATTTGTTTCAAACCATTCAGATACTTTATGTACTTCTCCTCTTCTTCCCACCATTCTTTAGATTTTTCTTCAATTTCAACAAGAAGAGTAAGAGCTTCGTCATATTGTTGTATCCTTCCTCCAAAATCTCTCCAATCTCTTTCTTAAAACCATCAAACCAGTTATCGAACCAAGTATCCTTCTATTTCAGGACATTCAACCCATCCACCTCTTTACGGCTCATCAAAACAGGGATTTTTGATGGTGTTGGCTGCTCAGGAGTTGATGTAATCAACTCCTTCAAAAAATCCTTCATCTTCCTAACTTGAGCCTTAAGCTCATCCTTAGCTTGCTTATCCTTAGTCAGCCATGATTTGGTGGTGGTGGCAACAATATCAATCATATTTAACTATTGATTTATTGTCTGTTTTCCCAGATTGATAGTGCTTACTTGATAATCTTTAGCTTGTAATTCCTTGTTATCTTTATCAGCAATAGGTGTAGCAATTTCTGCTATCAAGTCTCCATCATCAGTTAACTTTTTAGAATGAACACGAGGTTTCTTCCTTGGTTTCACCTTGTCTATCTCAGTTACCATTTCATCCCACACCACTAGCTAAGCTTGAACTTTTGTCTCTTTTACAAATTTAGCTTGAGTGAAGTGGGAGCAGCTAGCTGAGTAATTGTCTGTTGAACACTGAGAGATGTAAATGATAGAGGTGTAGAAAAAACTAACTCCACAGTCTACTTAGAAGAAGTCTTTTGTTGCTCTTCTTGTTCTTTATGCAACCTTTCTTGTTTTATTTTCTCATTTTGAGGTCTAGTCTCTTCTATATTTCTCATCTCTTCTTCCTTTCATGCAACCTCTTCTTCATCTCTCAACCTTTGTTGTTCTAACTCTTGTGCATGAATTTCTTCCTCTACTTCCTTATCTTGCTCAACCTTCCTTTGTTGTTCCAATTCCTGTGCAAGAGCTTCTTCTTTGGCCTTCTTTTGTGCCTTAGCAACTTCCTTTTCCTGGTTCATCTCTTCATCCTTCTTTCTTTGTTCTTCTTCTTCTTGAGATAACCTATTCAACATCTAATCTTTGAGCACTTTCCATTATTTCTTTCTGCTCTTCTTCTATCAAAACTTCATTTGGTACATCCCCGCCCCATAGGATTCTAGGCTCAAACCTAGTCTCTTCTTCTCTAAGTTCTTCCTCAACCTTCTCCAAATATTCTTCCCATCCTACTCTTTCTCCTTCTTGAGATGGATTTTTCTCAAAGTCTAAGGGGATAGATGAATCTATTACATTGATCATAGGAGGTCCTCCTTCTTCAACAACTGTTGTTTCTGAAGTTGACGGTGTAGTAGGAATAGTATCCTCAGTTTGCAGAAGGACAGCCAGAGGACCTTCTTCAATAGCTTCTTCCCTGGGATATACAACAACTAAAGGTGTGGCTCCAAGACCTGAAATAACCCCAACAACAGCTACCTCATAAGTACCTTTAGCTTTTTTCAAATCTTCATCAATCTGCTTCATCAAAATTTCTTCTTCTGCTGGGGCAGACTCTTCCATGGTTGCCTCTATTGCTACAACACCTTTCTTCAATCTCTTGTATTGTCTTGTCTCAGTAGAGGAAGTAGGTTCACTGCTAGAACCCCTCTTCTTTGTATCCTTAACCCTTGGTTTCTTTAACCAAAGATCAATCCATTTCAAACTTCTATCCACCACTACCCGTGACACTTTATGAATATTATTTTTCTCCTTTTCCATCCAATTGATGGGCTCCAAATCCTTCGTAGCCACTTTATCCATTTCATAGCGGGGATCAAGAGTGATCCCATCATCAATAGTGCCTTATACTATATCCATTTTAACCTCAAAATCCTTCATCTAGGGAGTTGTCAATCTTGAATCATACCCCCTTTTCCTCACTTCAAATTGATCTTACAAGTTGGCCCAAAAGTCTTCGAGAAGTTATCGATGATGGGGAAACTATGAAGCATACAAACAATAAATTTTCCTCTTTGGACCAAAATATTTCATGGATGTATGCTGGTAGAAATTCATGGACTAAAACTCTTATATTGTTGTTTTGGCTACTATCAAAGAGGAACAAGAATAAAACCCCAATTGCATTTGGAAAGAATGGCAACAGGTCTTATGTTGTGCAAATAACTTGGCATTCACATTTACGACCTAACGAGCGAACTCCATCAAGACCCATTTCTCACCACAATACCTTGGCAATTTGAAAGGGTGACCGTCATATCCAAACAATTTGAAATAGGTGGACTTGGGGTATTGGATAAACCAATATCCCAACTCCCAGATGAATTCCATGACATCCCGCGATAACTTGAAACCAATATCACATGTGAGTTGATTAATAATAGCATATAAAATGCATCATTGACTCTTTTTAAATGTTTCTCCACGTTCTTAAGCTCCAGTTGGTCATAATATTCCCATACCTTCTTCTAATATGGGCCATCATCCATTGACCCTTCAGTATTTAACCCAGGAAATTCTCCTATCCTTGCAGCAAAATATATGACATATGAAGACATATAGAATGTCTTGGTTTCTATTACTTTCAATAGTTGGTCATGAATGCTATCTGAAATAATCTATCCCCAATCCAAAAATTTCTTTCCTTCTAGAATCACTTGAATGAATGGAAACATCCAATGTTCAAAGATACAGGAGTTTTCCTTACCAAACACTCTTGCCAACGGGTCAAACCACAATAGTGGTTTACAAATTTTAAAAGGAAGGAAATTTGATTTATTTTCCTTTCCCCAAACTCAAGGGGTTCGGTCGAACCACAATGTATGTTCGACCGAACCCTAAAACGTTTAAAAAATATATATTTTTTAAAGGGTTCGATCGAACATGGGTTCGACCGAACCCTCTTAAATTAGGGATTAAAAAAAAATGATGAAGTCACTATCATTTTATCTTTTTCTACTTTCCATGTGCTCTGTGCGTGCAGCGAATGACAAACACAAACCTGAGTGTGAACGGCTAACCGAAAAATTGACTTCATCTCTCAAAAGTTCATCAACCCGACTTGCATATTTCACCAGGTTTGTCATTTATTCAAATTTGATAGACTTCAAAATGCATTTGTTTATTAAATTTGTAAACCCTAAATGCAAAAAATTTCAAATTTTTTGATTTGAAACTACATTTGTTTGAAATTTTCTAAAGCCTTTTCAACAAACACTATTTCTATGATACTCCGTCAAAAACACTATTTCTACTCTGTCAAAAAATTAGCATGCCCTGTCTATGCTTCCATATTTTGCATATATTTCTACCAGGGCACCTCCAATTTATTTGAGGCATTATATCAAACAATTCATTAACAAATTTATTTGAGGCATTATATCAAAAAATTCATGGTCATTTTTGATGGAGTATTATAGAAATAGTGTTTCCATTGTAGAAACCTTATATCAAACAGTTCATTAACAAATTTATTTGATGCATTATATTAAAAACACTATTGGAAATTTATTTGAGGCATTATATCAAACAATTCATTAACAAATTTATTTGAGGAATTATATCAAATAGTTCATGGTAATTTTTGACAGAGTATGATAGAAGTAGTGTTTCCATTGTAGAAACCCTATATCAAACAGTTCATTAACGAATTTATTTGAGGCATTATATCAAAAACACTATTGGAAATTTATTTAAGGCATTATATCAAAAACACTATTTCTATCATACTTCGTCAAAAAAACTATTGGAAATTTATTTGAGGCATTATATC
This sequence comes from Sequoia sempervirens, assembly GCA_007258455.2. Classification (NCBI taxonomy): domain Eukaryota; kingdom Viridiplantae; phylum Streptophyta; class Pinopsida; order Cupressales; family Cupressaceae; genus Sequoia; species Sequoia sempervirens. The sequence goes on from VDFB02350022.1 coordinate 39,246, forward strand.
AAACAGTTCATTAACAAATTTATTTGAGGCATTATATCAAACAGTTCATGATATAAAGTTTAGGGTCAATACAATGGATTTACTTGGATAAAGTTCTTCATATTTTGCCTTTGAGTCTTATGACATTACTCCAAAAATGGTTGGTGAACTAAATGTATGAATCGAAGAATAAATTTAGAGGAAAGAAACTAGATTGTTTGAATGAAATGTATAATAAAATAGTTCTATTAGGATTAGAAGGAATGAAGGTATTATTAAATTTTCTATTTTACAACTCAAAAGAGAATAAAGAAAAGGGTGTGCCTTGTTTGTTGTTAATTTTTATTTAGTAAAAGTGAATGAGAACCATTCAAATGAAAATAAACCTCCATTACAAAAGTCTTAGGATGTCTAAATCCTAGAATGAACTCCTCATGTTTCCTCCTAAATGGGTGTTTTATTTTTTAATAGAGTTCATGCATGAATTAGCCCCTATATCTAGAGATCCCTATCAAACAAACACTTCATATTTGCATGAATTAAAGGATTGAACCTAAATGACATTTTAAAGAAAGGATTTATATGTTCTAGTGTCTTGTCATGGGATGCTCCAACTATTTTTATGAAAAAGAAAGATAAGACACTTTTCCAAGTTGTCTTGATTATGTATGTTCAATAAATAAACAATTAACATTAATATCCACCACCTAAAATAGATGACTTATTTTACTAATTGAGAGGGGTGGCCATATTTTAAAAAATAGGTCTAATATTCAATTACAATTAGCAAAGAATAAAGGAGGAATACATTCATAAAACTACATTTAGAACTAGGTATAGGACATCAAAATTATATGTTTGAGGCAATGCATATAAGACACCCATATACAAAATAGTACAAAAGAAAGAGAAAAAATGTAAAGAATGTGTGCTTGTAATCTATACTTGAGAGCATTAAAATTTTGAAATTAAACATAAAGAATAATAGGATTTATAAATTAAATACATGAGGCTATTATATAATATCAAAAAATACTATTTTAAAGTTTAAATTATTTATATTTTAATTTTAGGGTAAATACTTTTGGTTGAATTTATGAATTAGAAATAGAAATTTTGAAAGGGCCCCACCCTTTTACAAAGACCAATAAAGAGACAAAAAATGATCAATCATATTGGCATGGAACAACAACAAGAAAAATATAGTTGTAAGTTAGAAAAATAACATCCAATTAGAAATACTCCACCAATAGTGGCAATGTATCTAATAAAGAGGGTCGTTTTCCCAAAAACATTAGTAGATCTATCATTTCACAACTTGAATCCAAAATTCTTCAAGGAACTATATCTTATTGTGAACCTTATCCTTTTCCATGAATTCAAACCTAGTTCAGGTTTGTAATGGAGTTTCCATCTTTAGTTTCCAAACTTGAGACCAAAGGGAATAAAGGGTTCCTATAATCTTCTAAACTTGAACCTTCTTCATATTTTTAAATTATTAGAAGAAATGCCAAGAGGTGAATGTTGCAATTCAAGAGAATGGTAGAGGCAATGAACTCCAACTAATCCATCTGTAACATGATTCTTGTCTCTACCAATCTCCTCTAAATTTCTCTTGACAAGACCTTCTAAATTATTCATGTCTACAAGAGGACCAACCACCCCTCGATTATGCTCAAAGGGAGTCTCAACCAAATCCTAAGGTAAACAAGGCTCCATCTCATCCTTATGCATTTTGTTCAACCTTGCCTTCCTCTAAAATTCCTAAACCTATAAAATACATAGCTATCTACACATGACAACATGGTGAAAACACAAGAAAATCCTATAGCATGACATGTTGAACCCAAATAACCAAATTCAAAATAATTTAATCTATATAAGTATAAATAGTTTGATGCTAGAAACTTTATACATATAAAAGTATGATAAATGTGTGATTATTTTTCTTTCCAATCTATAAATTTTTGATGTACTTGGCTATATAATTGAGATGATTCACTCATAATGTAATGATAAAAATTTAGTATGTATGAAAGAAATATTTTCAAGACATCAAGCTACCATTCTACATAACTCTCACATCGAAATACAAATATTATTTTATTTTAACTAAAGAAATTGTGTGTACTCTATCTTGAAAATTACTAATTAATTTTGAATTATATACTTATAATTTAAAATAAGAGCATCCTTTGTAACATGGAATAGATAGGTTAATTAATGAAATAAAATATTTTTTTATATTAAGAAAAATTTACAAATATATGGAACACATACATTGAGAAATTGACTAAGATGTAACTCTGTATGAGAATTAAGATGCTTGAATAATTTATATACCTTCTTTCAATAATTAACATTAGAAATTAATACTTGGCTCATATTGTATACCCACCTCCCAATTGTCTTCCAGAATGGATGCATTTAGATGGAGAAGGATTTCAAAAGGCTCATGGTACTTGTGGACCCCTCAAAGGCATGATATATAACACATGAACTTTATTTATGAAATTTGGTCTTTAGAACTGTTGGCTTCTAGTATGAATGTTATCTATAAGGTGGAATTCTTAGCTGAGACTCTCAATCTTCCATTGTTGGTTTTTAGTGTGATTATACAATATGAGCCAAGTATTAATTTCTAATGTTAATTATTCAAAGAAGGTTTTGTAAATCATAAGAAGAGGTATGTTGACATATTCCAAGGCACGTTATTATCCACAATGCATGACACTTCTTCACATCTCTACCAAGTTCTAAACAGATACAGATTTGCCATTTCCATGGAGTAGATTGATGATTTAAAAAGAAAATATCATGCCATTTCTTTGTTGAGAAGTCATGTTTGCATTCATGATTTGCAGCTTCCATCTTCATCCAGAAAGAAATTATGTTATCATTATGTGCCTAATATTAACAAATCAAAACCTTCTTTTGAGCATGATCGCCAACACAAAGGTAAACGAGTGGAAACAAAAGAAAGCTCGGTTAATGGCTTTCAGTATGTTGGTGGAAAATCTGCATCTTTTTGAAAGTGGCTTCCTAGCTTATCAGTCTTATGTTTAGTAAGGTTTTGTAATCTCTAGTGTTATGCATTCGGGTCACGGGTATATCTAGTATGATGTCTTCTTTTGGGTATTTTGGGTGCATAAGAGAATGTGCATATGTACTAATGTATTCAACCAATGTGCTTATGTAACGTTGTAATCAGACAATTGGTTATTTGTACTAGGACCTCACTAGTTTTTTTGATATTTTGTAAAATTTGTTACTCAGACTGCAACTAGGGGTTTTCTTGCTGGTTCTTTCCCGCCAGTATGTCCGCCTGAACCAACTATATGTAAAATATTATATATAAATAAAATTCTAAGTGGTCTCCAACTTTTGCTTAAAAAAAAAAATTCTTGTAAATGTCTACATCTTTTTCCTTGACACAGTTGCTATTTCTTAAAAAAATTCTTATGATTTTTCATAATGTTGGTCAATACTTTATTGTAAATATTCTATAGTCATGCTCTTAAATTTCATAAGAATATGTCATAAGAGGGTTTCATCTTATAAATTTATAATGATATTATATGCTCTTAGAAAATCTTAGACACCTCCCAAAGCATTCAACAAATGACAAATAACTACCAACACAAAGTGAGATGCCTCATTTCCTAATATGAGGACAAAATAATAAATCAAAATATTAGGATGCAAGGTTGACCCACCTTTCCCAATAGTTGGCTAAATTTGTCATCTATTGAGGAGTGGATCCCAACAACAATTGTGCCCAGTGCTTACTACTAATCCAAGGAATACCTAGATTCATTTTTTCTTTATTGTATGCCTAATGACTCTTCATCTCAAGTTAAATTGTGGGAATTGATTTTTATGCCCTCCCTATGACTAAATGGATATAAGGAGGTGAATATGATATGGTGGAAAAAACCAAGATACAAGTTGGTTTAGTTCTCATAAACTCTCTAAAAAATAATTGAATTCCTACATCTTAACTAGAAATACCATGAGGGGTTTAGATCCCATTTTAGACAAAAAAAATATTCTTATACTCATCACTAGTTCACTTGGACCAACTAAAGAGATGGTGAACTAAGGGAAACTTAGTTGTATTGATAGATTTTACTTAGTTATTTCTATTTCCATTGTCCCCTCTCCACAAAACACCCTTATTTAAGTAGATTCTATTAAACCTATCTCACATATCACCTCCCAATTCTTTAAACTTTTCAAACTTCTTATTCCTCATACCTAATATTCTATCCTTCAATCTCAACACTTCCCACCTCAATCAAATGGATCACCTTGCTTCCCTAATATCCCTTTGGTTGATGTTCCTAGACCTCATCAAAATGGTAAGTGGATACAATTGTGGAATGATGCGATTGAATCTATTGCACTACCTTACTATGATCTTGCAATAAGAATATGGCTAGAAAGAGATCTAGAATGGAAAAAAAATATGGATCCAAATAGAAGAAAAAAAACTTGTTTTGGCTTTAGCACTTACTAATAACTTTTCTACAATGAGTGATTGCTTCCGTTGAAATAAAACTTGGAAGATTTGAACTTAATTGTGGTAGAGGATCTCAATTAAGAGATAGGATACATTGGATGAAAGGATATAAGGGATACAAATTATTTTTTAGTTATCTCGAACATATTTACATTCTCAAGAGTGGATAATATCTATTGTTGATCAAGAGAGGTAGTTCCATGACAACTCTAATGATATTAAATCCATTTTCCTCCAACATTACAAATAATTTTTAATTGATCTAGTTGAAGGAGATCCACTTCAAGATATAGTTGAGGAATTGATTGGCACTTGCATACCCAAAATAATTGGTCTCAAAAAATAGGCACATTTAGATAATTTATTCACCCTTGAGGAGGTTGATATTTCCTTGAAGGATTTGAATGCTCAAAAAGTCTTGGAATAGATGGTTTAGCTACACAATTCCTTAAAACAATATGTCCATTATCAAGGAGGACTCTATGAGGTATAAAAAGTAGCTTTATCAAAGGGATCCATCATTTAAATTCTATTAATCAAGGTTTGATAAATTAATTCCTAAAGGAAAAATATATTTTTTTATCTGAGGGTGGATACTAATTACTCTTCTTAATACCTCCTACAAGATTGTGGCTAAATCCATAGCTAAAATAATTGATCGAACAGATGACACAAGAAATTGTAAGACTAGAAAAAACTATATTTATAAGAGGGAGATTTAAATTATAAAACTTGAATATTTTTAAGGTATCTCATTAGATTCTACTTACTCTAACTTAAATTTATAAAACAACATTAAAATCCACAAAACAAGTTTCAAAGACATAATAAATTATTACAATATTATTTAAAAATCTAATTGTAATGAACATGTTATAGTAATAAATATTCAAATTTTAAATCTATGAAAATATATATAACCAAATGATCCTTAGTTTTCATATATAATTTGTGATGAGAATGTTGAATTTATATTATAATTTTTTAGGCCAATCTTTAGGCACTAATTCACCATTGTTAAAATGATCCTTAGTTTATTCATTGTTTTTTTTTTATGATAATAATTTTTTTCAATTTCTATTAAACCAAAATCAAAATAATGGTATAGATTAAGATTCTTGTCTTTATCATAATTAGAAGTTGTATAAATTGTTAAATTATATATTTTTTAACATATATAAAATGTATGGTTGGATTAGTGAGATATTTATATAACAAGTATGCAATATATTTAATCATATAATTATTTTTGTAATAGAGATGAATAATTAAATAAATGCTATAACAATATATATAAGAGTTAGATAAAAGAATTAAAATTAAATATATTAATAACAAATAGTGATACTATTATTGAGGGTAATATAAAGGGGGATCGTCATACTAAAATAAGTCGCAAATAAAATCACCTATGTAAGAAAAGTATTTTATTGATAATCTTATTAGGGATGTTAAGATGGTAAAAAAAGTTTTGCAAGCAACAATGAGTTGACAAATAATACTGTTTATGTGCTATTGTATATATATATACACACACACACACACACATTATTAATATTATTAATAAAATTTATTATAGTACTGATCTATGGGTATTAATGGATGGTATTTGTAATAGTATAAATGAGGGTATATGTAAACATGATATCACTATCACATTAACATTTCTATTATGAACTTAAAGTTTAATATTATTTGTGAGTAGTAAAATTGATAGAATGTTTGTATTAATTGTAGAGGGAGCCTTAATATCATCGAGTATTTTTAATACTCTTATCAATATTCATATTGATAGTTACCTTAATACTAATGTTAGCATACTTAACCTTATTAATGCTCATCGATAATTGGATAGCATTTTTGGAAAAACCTTTTATAGATGTTGAAATATGAGAGGAAAATAAATAAATAAATGCAAACCATATAATTATTCATGTTGTTATTACCATCAAAAGTTACATATTTAGTACTTTAAATGCCATCATTGGGTCATGAGGAACTATCCTAATAATCATAATACCATATTGACATTACCATCAACAAGAAATAGAAGTAGGAACAACTCATTGTGGGTTATGATGACATAACCATTATAATGAGAATATTATTAGTGTAACCATTAAATTGTGATACTTGCAAATTTAATATTTAAAGTATAGTTAATAGTGAGAGATGCATTAATAATAGTATCGCATTAGCAAGTTAAACTGACAAATTAATTAAAGAAAGGATCTGTTAATTCTATTGGAGATGGTTATTGTTGCATCATAAACGCTTAAAGCATTAATTAGCGTAATTAAAGGATTCAAAAAAAAATTATTGTGTTTTTCTAGTGAAAAATTATGGGCATAACAATTATATATTTTTTAACATATATAAAATGTATGGTTGGATTAGTGAGATATTTATAACAAGTATGCTTGATATGAAGTCAAACTTTATTAGATTTGATTCTTAATAAATTAGTTTTAACGATTCAATTTATAGCTTTATGCAATCTATAAGTTTAAATAGTTATGGTATCTAAACTTTATACATATAAAAATATGATAAATGTGTGATTATTTTGCTTTCCAATCTATAATTTTTTGATGTTCTTGGCTATATAATTGAGATGATTCACTCATAATACATAATGATAAAATTCATCCTCATATGGAGGATTTTATATTATCTTCCATTAAATTCACCCTCTTTATGAGATTTTTATGGAATATTGATATTCTAGTGTGAATTCTTAATTTTAGACATATCTTAACTAGATAAATTTAGGTTCAATGAAGGCAATAGAACTTTTTTTCACTTACATCATCCTATTTTGAAGTTCAATTATGTTAACAACTATTAGATTAGATATTTTTATTCCCAATTATTTTCAAATAATTTTACACTAATCTTTGTTTTATTATTCTTTCTGTCATTGTTTCATTTAAAATTTGAACCATTTAAGGATGCTATGTTATAGATTATATTTTTCTTCCAATTCTTTTTAAATTGTTAATGGTACGAAAATATTATTGATGAGTAGATGAATTATTACAACTGTTTTATATTTGTATTCATTTTATCTCTAGATATATTATTTACCAAAGTCTCATTGCTCTTTTAAGTGTACTGTATATATATATATATATATATAACATGGAAAATGCAGATCATGTTCCACTTGAGCCAAATTCTTTGTTTGCAAATACCACTAATGAGATTAAAAAATTGAGAGACTCATTAGCATAGGGTGCAAACCCTGGGATATATTTTGAACCATGTATGTCAATATTGCATAGTTTAGAAAAAGTAAGAGATGAACTAGAGAGGACTAGTGCATATTCCCCAGATAGAGTAGCTACTATTCTTTCTCGCATGCGGGAAGTACATGGTGATGTTCCTTTTAAACAAATACAAGATAGTGTGACCAAAGAAATGATAAAGAGCACTTGTTTTCCTTTTTATCAAAATGTACGTAAGGTTAGGGGATATTAGGTCACTAGATGTGTTGATCGTGCTATGGCCAAATTGATCTACCCACAATTTCTTAGAACACATGGTCAATACCCAAACAATGACCAAATTCCATTATATTTTGTTCAGCAGTTGTATGTTGAGGTCCATTTGGGCCTCAAAGTCAACTACCTGGACATTCCACCATATGTTGGTCAGGGGCATGGCAGGATTGCCGATAGGCCTACCTATCATCGAGGAGATAGACCAGCCCCAGTGTTTAGGACATTGGTTGGTGAGAGATCTCTTACTCTCACCCCAGCTCTAGCCCCCATAGTAGATGAGGTTGTTGTTGCTTCCCAAAAGGAAGCAATTGACACTATAGGTGACATTGCAGCTGCCACCACTAGGATATCTGATGATTATGTAGGTCAGTATTTGATGTCCAGATGTTCTTGATCCATGCCATTTTCAATAGAGTGGACCACCATGGATCCTTTTATAGCAACCAACATCCATACTCCTACACAGCTTGATGCACTTACAAGAGATATGGCATGCAAGACTATTTTTTTTGGCTAAGGACCTGTTGGAGGCATATGCCCACATTGCATCAGACTATGGGATTGATATAGAGCATGTCAGAGATCATTTGGCTGCAGCACATGGATTTCGTTCAGCTCCACAATCCCATCACTCTCGGTCGAGCACTACTGTGCGTTAGGATCCATCTACAATTCATTCAACAGTTGCATAGACTATGGGTTTTACTGATATGTTGATTGGTTCTGGTTCATCATCACTGATGCCATCTCACCTTCATAGTCCTCTACATTCATCATTTATGGCATGACATGGGATAGATCATATGGATGCAGATGTTGATTCGTCACTTGACCGTGTGGTGGCTATGGTGGAGGTGGCCCTTGCAGAGGACTTAGGTCATCTGATATTAGATGATGTGCATGTATGTGTGCATGTGCATGTTTCAATTCTTTTTTCATTATTTTTAATTTTTTGTTTTAACTAGATATTCATGTAAGTTGATATATATATGTATATATATTGTTATAGGTGGACATACCTCATATCACTCCTAGCCTTGGTCCAGATCGTGTGCATGATTGACGTGACTCTGACATGGATGAATCTACTAGCAGTGGACAGGTGACTTTTACATTTTTTATATAATCACACGTGTATATGTACATGCAATATTTATGTATGCATAGATCTAGATTGATATTTAAAAATACAAGTTCATTTAAAAATAACTTTCATAAAATTTATTTAATATAAATTACATGTATTTATTACATCTTGTACACAATTTTATTTGCAGGGCTCAACACATCCATTAGAGCAGGACTGTTCTCATTCAGATGGTCGTTCGACTAGGAGTAGACATTCATATTAGGCCCTGCACACTAGATTTATGATCTTTACCACACGTATTTTCTTATTTGATGATCTTTAGTATTTGAGATTTGATGATCTCTAACTTACATTTGCTTATATGATATACATACATTTGCTTATTTGTTGATCTTTAGTATTTGACATTTGATGATCTTTAATTTACATTTGCTTATATGATATATACATACATTTGCCTCTTTGCTTATAATATGTGTTATGTTTATACATTAAATCCCTTTACATATATGTGCATGTGTTTGCTTATGGTTTAAACATGTTTACACATAATATATGTATTCATTTGCTTTAAATATTTAATATACATACATGTTTTCTTATTTGATGATCTCCTACAACTTACATTTCCTTATATTCAATATACAATTGATCTCTAGTAGAATTTTAGGGAAATCAATGCCACTTTATAATTAAGTTCATTCATGTTGATCACAATAAATATTTTTTTAAAAATGACTTAAGCAACATGAACCATTGAGTTGAGAAAAAAATATAATCTTTTTGACAAGTAACTTGAAATTCAATTCAAATATAATTAAGAAAATTTAATTCTTGAATTATACCTCTATTATACATTTTTGACAAGTAACTTGAAATTCAATTCAAATATAATTAAGAATTTATTCAATTCAAATTATACCTCTATTATACATTATTGACAAGTAACTTGAAATTCAATTCAAATATAATTAATAAAATTCAATTCAAATTATACCTCTAATATACATTTTTGACACTTTAACAAAATTCTAAAATTACTAGATATGTTGTGCATACCTATGAATTAAATAACAACAAACTCCACAATGAAATAACTTGTTTGTTTACTACTTGATTCATTTAAACTAGGATCTAGTTATTCCATGTACACACTAGAATAATTTTTTTCCCATCCCATATGCATATAAATAGAAGCTTATTTTTCATTATTCTGATATCAAATTGCAAGATTAATTCTCATTTATATCACTTGGAGGCATAGATTTTGGAGAAGTTTTTGCACATTTATCAAGGAGGCAAGTATTGGGCCTGACAACTTTTCATTTTTATCAATCAAGACAAAATTTGGAGGAGAATTTAACTAAGTTGGTAGAGGACTTTTTTTGAGTCCTCTTTAAGTTGAAGAAGAAAATGGGACAACAAAGAAAAAGAAAAAATGCATCTCAACGAAAATTGTCAAAAGAAGAAGAACAAAAGAGGTGTGAACAAAACTTGGAAAATTATCATAGAAAGAAACAAGGTACATGCTTGTTTCTTCTCTCTCTCACTCTCAAGTGTGTGTTTAGGACTTTTATTAACACCTCAATTTGTTTTAGGTGTTTAAGAGTCTTATAAAAGACTAAATCTACTTTGAAATGTCTAATTTAAATTTGTTTACTTTGAAAAAACATGAGTATTCATTTGATGGGATGGAATCTGTTGGTGTGAATAATTGTCTTGTACCTAGCCAATTCATTCACTAGGTAAATTAGGGGACATATTCACATGGTTAAGTTTACTTAGGTAAAAGATTCTTTCTAGAAGGCTTAGTTGGCTTATCTAGAACTTATCTTATCTAGCTAGGATGCATTATTTCCTAGGTGATTAGGTTGTTGGTTGTCTCATGTCATAAGATCATGACATTTGTCAACATCATATTCATTCCTATCTCTCAACCTTTCCCATATAAGCAAGGTATCTCTTGTACATTTGTATTCAAGCTGATCAATCAAGCAATCAATCAATCTTGCATTGTGAAGCAAGCTTTCTTGCCATTATCTCTCTTGTGGAAGTGGTTTTGGTCACAACTGATCTTGGGGGTGTTGAGGAGTCACCATCAACTCCTACATGGTATCAGAGCTCTCCAGGTGTTGTAGATTCCTTCCCAGATCTGAGGGTGATATTTTGGCTTGAAGATTTTTGCTGGGTGCAGATTGGGGTTTCAATAACCTCACGGTTGAGTTCAGAAGGTTCCGCAGATGAATTTTGACTATAAATTCTCCTATATTGGGTAAAGTTGTTTTTGAAGCAAAAAAATTTTTGCTGGGACAGCGTCCCAAGCGGTACGATTTTCATAATTTTGCAAAAAAAATATTTTTGAAAATATTTTCTGGGAGTATTTACTGAATATTTTGGGGCAAAATATTTTTATTGGGCTATTCAAATATTTTTTGGCAAAATATTTGTTAAATATCAAGGCACCATTCTTATATTTTCGGGCAATTTTATTATTTGCTGTGGCGTATTATATTTCTTGTCAGCGGATATGTCGGCAATTAAATCCACGGTGTACGTCTCCATCGGCATCTGCCCAAGCAATTCGGCGGTCCTCCCTTCCTCCCATCCGCATAGGCGTCGGCGTCATCTCTGCCATCGTACCGATCATCCTTGTGGCAAAGTTACTGGCATTTGTGTAGATCCGGCATATTCCATAGTCATCAGTTGTCCGTGGCTCACATTTTTCCACCAGCGGGTACTTGGTTAGCGTACTCCGTGTCCTTGGTTGAACTGTGTGCATTGGTCAGGCTTCAATCGGTGGCATCGACATTTGAATGAAAGATTTTAATGAAATATTTTAATGACGTCCGCGAGACCAAACAGTCTATGGGACCGAGACAAAACAGGCCTAATTTGTCTTCATACTCTTTTCCAAGTCAGATCTCCTGCTGTTAAGTTTGACTAGAAGGCTAGCCGTCTGATTTTGACTTAGTCTGAGCTCTCATCGGTGGGTACTAAGATTTTAACCGGCTGTCAAGGTCGCTATCACAGTCGCATGGTCTGTGGTTTTTGTCAGCGATCTGCATCGGCATAAGCCGCGGGTACCATCCACTTGGTTGGCGTACAGTCTGGTTTGCAGGGTACCTGGTCTGCACTGTACACTGGTCGCAGGTACTTCACATCTCCAGTCACACCAAATAATCCGTTCACTACAATCTTTTGTCATGGCTTGGTACGTCGTTGTCTAATCACCTCTTTGTGGTCAGCTTATGCATTCGGCGGATATGATTTTATCAGTATTATCAATATGTTTTTATATTGTATTAAAATACCGACTATAAAGGTTGTTGGCATAGGCCGACAATAATGTGATTAGCCATTGACAAAATATATAATAGCTGACCATATAATTTGTAACGGTCATTTACAAAGTCTTTTGTATTTTTGGTTGGTGGGGTTTTGCTCCTGGTGGTGTGTCTTTTGTGGTCACATGGCTGACCATGTTTTAGCCCCGAAGCCAAAATTTTGCACCTAATTAGTGCTCATTGAACCTTGTATTTGCCCCAAGTGCCCTTTTACGGGCCTTTTTTTCATTTTTTCATAACTTTCGCATACGGAGGCGAATTTTTTCAAATGAAATATCGTCAGAAAGGTGGAGATCTGAATTTTTTAGTGGTGCAAATATTTTGCAAATATTTTGTAGTTTTGTGCCTCCTTTTCCAGGTTGAAGCCAGATCTTTGTTTTTCACCTCCGAGCTCATATCTTTGTGCTCCGATCTCTGATTTTCTCCAAATTTGCGGCATCGGAAAGGTATTCGAGAGCATTTCAGAACTACTCATGCACCTTTTGTAGATTTGTTTCCAGATTTTCATATTTTCAATTTGTAGCTGATTTGATAGTTTGGGATTCCTTGTTGTAAATTTGCAAAAAAAAAGTACAAATCTTGTTGGGACAAAGGGGTTGATATCTTGTATTGTGAGGGAAAATTGTTGTTCTTCTCTTGTAATATCTCATTGTATCATGGATTTGACAAAATTTGTACTTCTAAATCCATATAACTATCATGAGTGGAAATCTCAAATGGAGTTGTTATTGTTAAAATCAAAGTTGCAACGAATCACATTTGGTCAAGATCCAGAACCTGCAGGAGCAAAAGAGAAAAGAAAATGGCTTGATAGAAAGGATGAAGCTCTTGGTACTTTGAAGTTGTCCATTTCTCCAGATCTTAGATATCATGTTGCATTTTGCACTCATCCTAATGAAGCTTGGAATATTTTAAAGAGTCTCTTTGGTAAGCCAGATAAGATGAGGAAATTTAAGTTGGAGAATGAACTAATGGGTCTTAATCCTTCAAATTTTGATAATGTCCAACACTTTTTCTCTAAGCTCAATTCTCTTAGACTACAGTTATCTAATTGTGGGGTCACTAAAGAGGATGAACAGTTGATACTTTCTATTCTTGCTAAGCTTGGTCCTGATTATTCAATATTTGTTTCTACTTTCTATGCTACAATGGATGCTCTTGGCAATGCATACAAAATGCCTTCTCTTGATGAATTTGCAGCTCAACTCACAAGGGAACAAGCAAAGTTGGTACACATAGGCACATTGAAGTCTTCTAGATCTCATGCTCTTGTTGTAAAGGAGACAAAGGATTCAAGTGGCATAGGTAAGAAGCAGAACAAGGCACCCAAGTCTAATGAGCAAGGTAAAGATTCTCCTTCACATAGCACTCCTGAGTCCACATCCTCTTCTAAAGAGGAATCATCTAAAAAGAAGAAGTCAAAATGTGCATATTGTAAAAGGTTAGGACATGATGAGCATAGATGTTATAATAAGAAGATTGATGAACTCACACACCTTCTTTAAAAGAATAACATTAAGCTGCCCTCATCAATGTCTACTACTTCTTCTTTAGCATCTCAATCGGCAGCTCCCTCATCATCATCTCAGTCACAGGACATAGGATCTACTTCTGGGCTACACAAGATGAAAGGACAAGCACTCTTGGCCTCTACAAGTCTTGCATCTCATAGATGACTTCTTGATTCAGGAGCATCTCATCATATGGCATCTTCTATGGACATGTTCTCTTCTTTTGAGCCTTGTAATTCACCTCATATATTGATGGGTAACAATACATATATGAAGGTAAGTGGGAAGGGTTCTATTGATATGGGGGAAGGGACTTTCAATTATGTACTTTGTGTTCCTTCCTTGTCCACTAATCTCCTTTCTATTTATCAAATTACTCATGGGGGTCAAGGTAAAACAGTTGAGTTCACTCCAGATAGGGTGAACATAAGGGACTTGGAGACTAGGGATATTGTTGCTATTGGGATGGTTGATCATGCATCTCAAGTATATTCCTTTTCACATTTTGCTTCAGAAGATGATAATGTTCCTTTGATTGCATCACACACTCCATTGAGTGGGAACCATGATAGTGAGGAGAAGTTTGGTCATCTACACCTTGGTATTCTAGAGACCAGTGCTGAGCTTTCTACTCCTCCACCTCCTGCTTCTTCAGTCATTGATGCTTCTATTCAGCAGGATGTTCATAGTTTTTCAGATCTTGCTTTGTGGGATGAGTATTTGACAGGCATTTCTAGCTTGTTCATGGAGTCTCATATTGTAGATTTGGAGGACACTCTTGAGGGGATTTCTCTCCTCTTTGATGACAGTTTCAGTACAACTGTTATCCCATCTTCTTTGTCTTTGGAGATTGACATTCATGAGTCTCCTCCTTCACTTGATTTGTCATGTTTCTTGGTTCAATTTGACCATGATTTTGTTGTGGCTCATTCAAGCTTAGAGGATCTTCATCAGTTTTCAGAGGCATACATGAGCATTCATGCTTCCTCCTTTCAGTTGGACATGGAGTGGCTTCTACATCAGCTTATGGATTTGTTTCTTCCTAAGGGAAGATGTGTTGCTTGCAGACATTAGGTCATCTTTTGTTTTCAGGCATTCTTCATCAACATTGGAGCTTCTTCATCATGGGGGGGATATCTTATCTCTCTACTTCCCTCTTATGGGGGGGTCATTTATTGTATATATACATGATGCATGTTGTCCTTGGGGGGTATCATTGAGTCCTCCATACATCATGTTTGTTTTTTTTGTTTTCTCTCTTTTGGAGAGGAGTTTTGTCCCATAGGGTTTTCTCCTTTTCTCTGCTTGTGAGAGATTGCATTATTTCCATTATAAATGGGTACCTAACATGGCCTAGTAGCCGGGACCCATAGTAGTGTGCATAATAATCTTCTCCCTAAGTTGCACTTAAGGAGGGGTGTTTATGTGAATAATTGTCTTGTACCTAGCTAATTCATTCACTAGGTAAATTAGGGGACATATTCACATGGTTAAGTTTACTTAGGTAAAAGATTCTTTCTAGAAGGCTTAGTTGGCTTATCTAGAACTTATCTTATCTAGCTAGGATGCATCATTTCCTAGGTGATTAGGTTGTTGGTTGTCTCATGTCATAAGATCATGACATTTGTCAACATTATATTCATTCCTATCTCTCAACCTTGCCCATATAAGCAAGGTATCTCTTGTACATTTGTATTCAAGTGATCAATCAAGCAATCAATCAATCTTGCATTGTGAAGCAAGCTTTCTTGCCATTCTCTCTCTTGTGGAGTGGTTTTGGTACCAGCGATCTTGGGGGTGTTGAGGTCACCATCAACTCCCTCTGAGAATCCATAATGTGCATTACTCCACCCAATAATTTGGTTAGTACACCTAAACATAAATTTGTATGTGCATACATTTTGCATTGGCTTTCTTATTAAAATTAGAAATGTTTAATGTATGACCATTTTTCAACTTACAATACCCCAACTTAAAATGTACTCTTAAACTAAAATATTGTACATTAAATCCTTCCCTACAAACATTACACTTATCTTTTACCAATAGGTCTTTGTTTAATGGTTTTTTCATCACATTATCATTGTTGATTATTGCATCTACACAATTTTCTCTTTGCTTTGTTCATGAAGAAAATGATAGTGTACTTCAATACATGCTTAGTTCTCTAATGAAACCTTAAATTTTGTGTCCCTCACTATGCCACTTTGATTTTCATAATTTTTTCAACCACATTAATTATTTTATGGCTTTGCAAATTCCTATATATTCTAACTTTTCACTTTGAAAGAAACCATTATTTTTTCTTAATTATTCATGAAACTACACCTTCATGTACAATGAAGTAGCATTCTAATGTTGATATTTGGTGATCAATATCCCCTATCCAATCTACATTGCAACATCTAATTAGCTTAAGATTTTTGTAAACTCCCATTGAATTTAATCTAATGATCAATAGTTCCTTAAAAATATTTTTTAAATATTTTAATAAATTCCCAATTCTAAGCTCTAGAATTATTTGAAAATTAGAACTGAAATTATACTTAAAGCCAATGCAATGTCAAGTTTTCTAGAGACTAACACATGTATACATCAAAACTCAAGCTATATGGTGCCAAGGAATAATAGTTATATGATAGATTATTCTTTTTATGTCTTAACACACATTTGTTTTGAAGGTTTCTTACCATCATTTATTGGAGTACCTATTAGTTTACAATTATCCATCTTGAAGTTTTTGTAATATTTCACTGTGGAGATATACATCCAAGACCAAGAAAACCTAATTGAAAGAATAGGAGAGATTTGTTGTCCTTGCACATATGTCTCATTTTTCTTGGACAATATAAAGACTCCCCTTTACATTTTTTGTTTCTTTGTTTCCTTTTCATTTTTATTAGGTCTTGTTTTTATATTGTCTTTATTTTCTTCTTCATTTTGAACTTATTTTGTGCTTTTTCAAACTTTCAAGTTTTATTGCACTTGAATGACTATAAATACTTTTATACTCTAAGGGTTTCCTTTGCTATATCACTAGCCTAAAAGTTCTAAGTCACTTGTATGCATAATCCTCACACTTTGATGCTTGGCATGGAATTTGACCTATGTGTATCCTATCCTTGGCTATGCATTTATGGATTTGTTTTCATACATGTGCATGTAGTTGTTTTGTGTCTTTGGTCTTTTCTTTTCATCACTTCAATGCTCTCATTATTTTTATGTTTTATGCTCTAGGGATTCCTCAAGTTGGAGTCAAGCCAAATCTAGATATTGGATCAAATGAATCTGTTGAAGAACACATGGACCTTGAGGTTAGGGAGGAGACCCAAGTTCAAACAATGCTTGTTGGATAAGGGTCAATATCACTTCCTTCTACTGGTATGGATGACCATATAAAACTAGCAGAAACTTCTCTCACTTATAGCATCATGTCTTATCAGTTTGTTTGCTTGCATACATAAACTTCACTTATATAACATCGTCTCTCACTTGTGTTTGCAAAATATTTTGTGACATGTAGGAAGGACTCAACAAGCAAGAAGTTTTCATGCTCAATTCGAGCCAACTCTAGACATTGGATCAAATGAATCCGCTCAAGAACGCATGGTCCTTGAAGATAGGGATGAGGCACAAGTTCAAACAACGCATGTTGGAGAGGGATCGGGATCACTTCCTCCTACTAGTATGGATGAGCATATAAAACTAGCTGAGAAGGTGAGGAAACAAATTTCTCATAGAAATTTAGATCGTTTACTTGAAATGGATATGAAGAAACTGAAATATTATGCCAACCAGCCTTATAATAAGAGAAAAAGGTCAATCACTAAATCTGTAAATGGAATGATCAATCATCTTGATACACTTGAAAAAACCCAATTGTTATCACGTTTACTTCTTCATGATGTGCTCAAAGAGTCATTACAATTGTTGGGTGTACATTTAGCATCAAATAAGAAGAAACAAATGGGATTATAAAAGGATATTGTTCAAAATGTTAAAAAGGGTTTAGATTCCATTGGGAAAGGATCTTGATTAGTGGATAAGGCCACTACAAGAAGGGTGATGTTG
This sequence comes from Sequoia sempervirens, assembly GCA_007258455.2. Taxonomy (NCBI): domain Eukaryota; kingdom Viridiplantae; phylum Streptophyta; class Pinopsida; order Cupressales; family Cupressaceae; genus Sequoia; species Sequoia sempervirens. The sequence goes on from VDFB02350022.1 coordinate 57,266, forward strand.
ACATCTATTGTACATCAAGATATAGCAAGAAAAAGAAAAATGTATGTACTTTCAACTGAAATTGGTTATAGTAGAACCACATTAATAAAATATGAGAAAAAAATAAAGTTTTTGGATGAGATTTTAGAATGAAATTGGGAAATTATGTGTAGAGCTCCCCGTTCTGACAGGATTGAAGATGTTGTTAGGAACTTGGTCTCAGGTTTTGGCATGATCAAACTCGTCCATCATCAAATACTAGAGATGTTATGAGACACGGGATTGGACCAATTATTTATGAAAATCATATCAAACATTGGCTAGACATAACACAATTTGAGATGTATAGGAACTTTTGTAATGCATATCCTCATATAAAGATCATTGGGAAAACAATGTTTCAAAGGTTAAATCCATATTATGTGAAGATAAAAAAGTTTTTTGAAACTTGTTGTTGTTATCATATTGAATTTGATCTCTACTATCAAGTGTTTTGAAAGATGAGAGAAGAAATATGTGGGTTTCAAAATGCACCTCCTAAACAGGCAAGTTTGTTCAGAAAGTCTATATTATGTGATCATGAAAATGGACCTCAAATAAACTACATAAAGGAATTTGTGAGGGCGTGGGTGGCTAAATTTCCTTCCAAGAATTGAGGAATCTTGACTGACAAAGTAAATTGCAAGAGGTAAGTACTATTTTTAGAGAGTTTATTTGTTTCAATTTCTCATAGATTGTTATTTGGATTCTCTTTGATGTAATGTTTCATTGATTGTGTGGTTTATTAGTTATTCACATATTTTACTCACACGGGTACAAGTATGTAAAGTTGCAAACAAATTTTGGGAAAGAATCCACAAGGTTGAACTATGTAGAAGAGGAGATTCCCATTGGAAAATTTATGGAAGATTTTTGAAAATTGATACGACCATACATACATCATTCCTTTTTTGCTAAGTGGCAAGCAAAACAATTCCAAACATTGAGAGATACTTTCCCACGTGGAATAGTTCTATCAGTAGTTGACTTTGCAGAAAATTACTCCTTTGTACATCAAAAGGAGATTCAATCAGTGTATTACTTTTCAAAGTAGATCACTATTATGGTTCATGTGTGTTATCGACATGCACAATCAAAATTGGATAGTGTTGAGAGTACAGATGAAGAACGAGTCATTAAAAAAGAATATCACTTTTATATTAGTGATGATAAAGAGCATGACACACTTTTTGTCCAACATTGCTTTACAATATTTTTTGAGAATTTGAGAAGCAAGGGTGTAAAATTTGAAAATCATTTTGTATGGTCAGATGGATGTGTGACATAATTCAAATCTTCACGGCCATTCTATGCACTTTGTAGATATCATAAAATCTAAAAAATACCACATATTTGAAGTTATTTTGGAGTGGGCATGGAAGGGTGAGCATGATGGAGGCGGGCTTGCATCAGCGAGCTTTAAAGCATCAAATGAGTTATCGGGAAGATACGTCCTAGACAATGCACATGATGTTGTTGAATGGTGCAAAACACTTTACATCAAATGTGAGTGACATCTTCAAGAACAAACCGACATTCCACATAGAGTGTTTTGGGAGATATCGGGGTATGTATAAATTACATTAAATCAAAAATTTGAATTTATTTAAATTTAATATATATATATATACATATTTGTTCACATAAGTTTTTTTTTGTACATATGTATCTAGGTGTGGATAGAATATCGATGCATGGATGCAAGAGGGTAAAAAAAACAAGATCTTTGCATTGTCTTAGGAGTTCAAATAGTCATCATGGATGGATATTAGAGACAAGGGATTACTCTTGTTTTTGCATTGAGTGCATTGAGGGAAACTTTAATTATGCATGCAACAATCAAGAACTTGGATATGTTGGTAAATGAGATATGATGCCACTAGTTGTTTCAAAAACATATGATGAAAATGAGGAAGAAAGATTTGAAGACATTCCTTTGATTTCAATTGATTATGACCATATTTCAGGATTGGTTAGAAAAGGTACATGTGTAAGTTTTCAATAATTTAAATATTATATATCTATTAATGATCTTTAGAGACATTTCTAATATTTTTTATATTTTTTTTTGTGTAAATTTGGTGTACAGGAGATGTTTTTGCAGTCATAGCAGAGCCTGGAAACATCGAAGGTGTTAGCTATTATTTATTGCATTGCACAGAAGAGAAAAATAAGCTAACACAACCTAAAAAAAGTGATGGAATTTCATTTCCCACAGGTGGGTTTGAATTTAAAATTTTATATACATTGTATTCACATGTGCACATTACATTATAAACATTAAATATATATTTTACAAACCTTGAGCATGAAAATGTTGCACACATTCATATGTCTTACCTTAGGTTCATGTTTACCATGCGGGTTTTGTTGTAGTGCAAGGGACATATCTAAAACAAGTCAAGTTATTGACATAGGTTCATTTTGTTGACTATCAACTAATAACAAGGTATATCAATATAGTCACTTAATAATTGCTACCACTCTAATGTATCTTCATACAGTTCCACATGCACATGGCCGAAGAAAATGGAGACTAGATAGTGATGATCATCAAAAAAATATACATGTTATTGAAGAGCAGGCTAAACCTGAATCTTTGACTTAGATTATATCCATGGTTTTCAAGTTCACTTGTAACCCTATACATGTTCAAATGAGAACTTATAGTACAACTTGTACATAGTTGTAAATCATTTTGTGTAAATTACAATTATATGTACATATTTGTTCCATGGAAAATTCTTAAGTTCAAGTCTTTAATTGCTCTATCTCTTTTGGGTTGTGAAAACCCATATATATCTTTCAATCCCTTATTTGAAGCGTAGTGAGTTTTAAAATCATTTGCCTAATTACAATTATATGTACATATTTGTTCCATGGAAAATTTTTAAGTTCAAGAATCTTTGATAACATCATCTCTCACTTTTTTTTGTTGCATGTAAACCCATATATATGCTTTCAATCCTTATTTGAAACGTAGTGAAGTTTTTTAAAATCATTTTTCATAAATTATAATTATATACAACTTATATTTGTTTCATGGAATTCTTAAGTTCAAGAATCTTATATACACATATATACAACTTATATAATTTGTTCCATCAAATTGTTCCATGAGAAATTATGTAAATTTTAAAATTAAGTATTATCTT
>VDFB02350023.1:0-62751 GCA_007258455.2 Sequoia sempervirens
TATTTAATTATAGTTGAAATATGACAAAGGATAAATTAAATAAGAATTTATTTAATTTGACTAGAAGAAGGTTAATTAGTAACATAATTAAATAAAAAGCGTTTATTTAATTAATCAGATAGAATTAATGTTAAGGTGCGAATTAATTAAATAATTAAGATTATTTAATCATGACCACGACGAAAACGAAATAATGAAGAATATGGAAGTCGCAGGCCTAAACTAGATTTCGGTGTCTACATTTGCCCCTCTTTGATACAATGTCGTTTAGGCGTTATGTCAAAGAAAGTCGATAAAAACATGCCCCAGTAATGCTCCAGATTAGAATAGGTGAAGGTATGCCCCCTCGAGAAAATTGACAAATTTCTGAAATGTTTAGAAAAATTTGGAAATGCGCCTGATTAGTCCAGTAAATAGGCAGATATGCAATGCAGTTGACAGAATGGGGTTCGGAAATGGGAGGGACGGGTACGGGATGATAGAAAATGGAAGTTTACATGGCCAGAAGGTAGGAAATGCCACCTAAGCCCTAGGTATATATTGGAATTGGGGTGAAAAACTATTCATTTGCGTCCACCTAGCTTAGAGATTTGAAGGTTTTGCTCTAACTTTCAGTGAGGATGTCTCCAATTCCAGCCACCCATCATCGTGCATACAGGATCCAGACATACCAGAGACCAGCCGGTGTGGACCCCCCGGTATGGACCTAAAACTTGCTTTGTGAAAATTTTTAATTTGCACATATTTTAAGACATTTATTGCATTTTAAGTTATGCGTCATTTTTAATTTTGCACCGCATGTGTATGCGCGAACGACGCATGTGACCGTGAAAAGCCGCATTTGAATTAAAACGCCGGTCGGTTAGATTAGGTTTAAGTGAATAACCGCATCTGTTTAATTTTGTTACACAATTGATATTTTGCAACGCATATGTTTATTTTGATACGCAAATGTATATGTAGGAATGCATTTGCATATTTAGCGACACATTTGCATACTTAGACACACATTTGTCATTTTGAAACGCAAATGTTATTTTCATGACGCATTTGATTATTATTAACCGCATTTGATTAATAATGACGCACATAGAATTTGTGAACCGCATTTGTGAAAAAGTGACGCATTTGTAAAAGATTGACACATGTGTAAAGTAACGACGCATTTGAATTTGAGGTTAAAACAGTCATTTTTTTAGTAGGATAGATGAGTTTGGCTGACATGAGACATGTATAATGTTGTTGCAGGTTGTATTGGACCCTATCTATACACGGGAGTCGAGACACACGACGTTTTGATTCAGAGACAGTTTGCGACCGGCCGAGCGACGGACTCTGTGGCATTTGGGTTTGTTGCACGTGACCGATATGCCCCAGATTAGGGAAAATCAGGGATTGTTGACAACACTATGTGAGCGGTGGCACTCAGAGACATCATCGTTCCATCTTCCGACTGGAGAGGCCACAGTGACCTTGGAGGATGTATATAGGATATTGAGACTGCTAATTAGAGGGACACAGGTGGTCTATGATACCCAGAGGGGTATAGCGGAGATGTGCAGATACTACCCCCATGCTGACGTTAGACAACTAGGGGTGGACGACTATGAGATTAGATGGCAGATATTGGCTCAGAGGTATAGACAGTTAGACTGTCTAGTAGCAACCTTGATAGGCAGCATAGTACTGCCTGACCGCCGAGGACATGGATTCCTTGTGGGTTGGGGGGAGATGTTAGTGGGCATGCTTGAGTGCCAAGTCATATATGCCTAGGGTTCGTGTGTGCTTGGGATGTTATACTTCCACTTGCATGACATTGCCTATAGAGAGGTGCAGTCGATGAGCTGCGGTACCACGCTTTTGATGGTATGGGCATGGGAGCATATTGCCATTTTCAGACCACCTGTTACAGTAGATGTTCCTCATGGAGCTCCATACGCCTTCCGTTGTGCGGGGGCAACCACACAACACCATATTGGGGATGCAGGTTATTTCAGACACGCTATAGACTTGATGCAGGAGTTCACATGGAGACCGTACCTAGACTGTGAGGTGTGGTCAGATGAGGATGAGCACCTGCCATTTTACAGACAGACACAGTATTTGGTGGGACGAACAGTGTCCCATATGCACATTATAGAGCGGCAGCTACCGGATCGGGTACTGAGACAGTATGGAGAGGTACAGGATGTACCTCGAGGGAGAGCAGAGTTTGCCAGGTCATCATGAGAGGTCCTGCTATGGGGACCAGAGATTCCAGTCGCCACCGCAGAGGCAGATATTGATGGGCTACAGGCACTTCCATGGGGATGGAGAGACGGACCAGCAGATCTAGGGACCACTCTAGCTTATGATCAGTGGTGGGTCATACATAGGTCGATTCTCATGACAGATCCAGGGAAGCCAACACCAGTAGAGCGGCGTGGTATAGGTCCATGAGGCAGACGAGGCCGAGGAGGCAGAGGTGATGGAGGGGATGATGGTAGATGTGGCCGATGTGGAGGTAGGAGAGGGAGACATGGTCGACGGGGACGAGGACCAGCCTTGTCACCAATCTGAGAGGAGAGAGGAGAGGAGGATGTGGCCAGAGGTGGTGAGGAGGAGCAGCCGACAGAGGTAGTTATCCCAGACATCCCTGACATCCCCGTAGAGGCAGAGGTAGGTGTCGAGGAGGCAGTTGGAGAGGAGGCCGAGATTGATGCCCTTGGATTGCTAGGTGCCTACCAGGAGGATGATCATGAGCAGGAGATCTGAGATCAGATCCTAGAGGAGCTCGATGAGGAGGAGGATGGGAGAGATAGGGCCAGACAGGATGAGACAGAGGCAGAGGTGCCCAACACAGATATGTTACGAGCCTAGGTTGCCTCCTTGGAGGAGAAAATGAGAGTATTGATGGTAGAGAGGGATGCTTAGAGGGTGGAGAGAGACAAAGCCTTGATGGAGAGGGATTAGGTGGTAGCCCGATGGCAGGAGACTGAGCAGAGGTTCACAGAGCTCAGGTCATTATGCACAGGACCATCAGCAGCATTTGCCAGAGAGTTGGTCAGAGCCAGAGAGAGGGAGAGATACTACCGAGACTTGTATGAGGCAGAGGTTCCCCTAGAGAGATAGGATCCCAGCTTTTTAGCGGCACACAATCGCAGGTCCCAGACTAGGACCCACTCACGGAAGGTTAGCACAGAGGGAGTGGATCAGCCACGTAGAGCAGGGCCCTATGACAGACCTCCCATAGCTTAGAGATCAGCAGGTTCCCAACATCATTCTCTGACACACTCCCGACATGATGGCAGTGGCAGTTCAGGATAGAGATATTGTTCGAGACGATATTGAGACATTGTATTTTGATCTTATAGCCTGCAGGCTTCCATGTATTTGTGATACATTATGACATTGTGATGTGACACATTTGAGCGATATATATCTATGATTTTGGTGGCAATTCTCATGATATGCATTTCTATGTATGGATTATGTAGTCTTTATTTATACATGTGATGTTTATATGATATGCCTATGTGATGGATGAGTAGATGTATATTATGATGTTTATGCAACTAATGAGATAATGTTGATTCTATATGATGTATGCAATTTTATATGATGTTGATCCTATATGCTTATGAAATGCAATATGATGTTATATGTATGATGCAGATGACATGTGTGTTAATGCAAATGTAATGTGATGCAGGTATTTACAGTTGCTTTGTACATGGAATGCTTATAATATGTTTTATTTGATGATTATCTATTATGCCATGATGAAGTAGATGTGAACTATGCCTATATGTATGAATGTTTCTAACATGTATGTTGATGCAGGATGATGTACACCGTTTTGTGTCACAGGACTTCGTCATAATGCAAGAAAGAAGAACTGTTAGTGCGGAAAGAAAGATTGACAAAGAATGAAAGATAGAAGATAGATGTTAGTATTTGGAATCTTCGATATTTTTCCGTATCACAATAGGTATTGCACTTTATCATCATTGGGCGGGACTAATAAAAATGGAGAAAAACACCATGATATGACATAGATCAAGGTGTGCAAGGTCATCCACTTGCTGATAATAGACAGTCACAGACAAGGAGTGTCGTTAACTCATACTAAGGGCACAAGTTGCCCCAATCTTTTTGTTAAGACACACCACAGACAACAAACAAAGAAAAAGACAGGTCATGAGACGTCATTGCTCCTCTAAATCCTTCATGGGACATCCTTGAGGAAACTAGTAACATGACCCAAAATCAAACTTAAAATGACAGTCGATAGACAGCAGTCAAAAGCAAATAGAATTCTGATACGTTGTTGCTTCTCTAAATCCTTCATGGGACATCCTTGAGAAAGCTAGTAACATGAATCCCAGTCATCAATTCAAGATAAATGATAAGATAAATAAGCCATAAAGTCAAAAAGCCAGTAAAATATTTGCCAAAACATGATTTTGATTGTTTGATTTGTTGATTGATAGAGGGACCGATTGATAGAGCCTGATTGTAGGAGATACACATACCGGATAAGACTGTGAGTCTGGTTTCGATGTTATGACTATCTGTATAAGGCATGACAAAGCTTGGTTTCAGAAAGACATGTATCGTATAAGACGTTGAGTCAGATGTCGTTGATGTGATAACCTGTGTAAGGCGATGTTTGATTGTTTTGACCTTGTCGATTATGTAGGAAGGACCCATCCTGTATAAGACATAGGTTGATTGTTTTGATAATGTTTGTTTCCAAGAAGGACACATCCTGTAGCAGACTGTTGGTTGATCTGTTTGAATTGTTTTGTTTGGAAAGTTGTTTGATTTGACTCAGAGACATTACTGACTTGTTCACCAGAGTAATGCATGACTTGATATGACATGTTGACAATTGACTGTGCGTGGTGATAAACCCTAAAGGACTGACCTAGTGCGACCTCGGGGGATCATCGATTGATGGCCTTGCCTACGTTGTACATGCAGAGACCTCGTAGTTTGACTTGACTTGACTGACAAGACTGACTACAAATAAAAGACGTGTGTGAAAGTGAATGTGATGAAGCCTAATGGACTGACCTAGTGCGGCCTCGGGGGCTCATTGATTGATGGCCTCGCCTACGTTATACACGCAGAGACCTCGTAGTTTGACACAACTAATGACCTTGTCATATAGACATATGGATTGACTCATGACTTTATACAGACAAACCTAAACGGACTGACCTAATGCCTCGGGGGCACATCGGCAGATGGCCTTGCCTACGTCCAGTCGCAGAGGCAACATAGTTCCTCAAACGACAAAGACTGACAAGTGCGACTGACTCTGACTCTATTTTTTAGATTTTCGGAATGTTTTGATTTTTTTTTCTTTTGAAGTTTTCTGATGTTTTTGTGTTTTCTCAGGTAATTTTGTGATGTTTTATGGATTTTCGATGGTTTTACGTCTTCAACATAACCAATGTAAGAACCAATATGACACATGTTAACTGTTTGCACCCAGTCGAGTATAAGACCAATTGATTATGAATAGGAGAAAATGGGGGATATGAAATGCTCTCGATGTCAATCGTTCCAGGTCATGGGAAAGACTACCACTTATTATAGATGGTATATACAAGTGATGGACATGAAAGATACATGATACATATAAGGATAGGTAGTTTGTACAAGGATAAGGACTATGTACAGGGTAAATGGACTATATATAGGGTAGTGGTCTATGTACAGGGTAGTGGTCTATGTACAGGTTAGTGGTCTATGTACAGGTTAGATTAGAATAATAGTAGACAAAGGAGCAGAGTTGAGTACACATGGCGCCTGTTTGCCAGGTTTTCACCATGGTACCTATCCAAAGCACCACCGAAGTGGTTTTCACTATTGGACGAATGATTTGTCTTTACTATTTTCTAGATTATCTAATTTTTTTGGTGTTACCAAGACGCCTGTTTGCCAGGTTTTCACCTTGATAACAATTTTTTTTGATTTTTGATTTTTTTTGTATTTTTGCTAATTAAGACAAAGGCTCCCAGAAGCTATGCGTAGAACTTCTTCAGCTACATACTATTGATTGGTGAGGACAATGGTTCCCCTTCAGGAGTATAGAGTTGGTACGCTCCTGATCCAAAAGCTTATGTGACAATATAAGGTCCTAACCAGTTAGGTTCAAACTTTCCTGGTTTTTCTCTTTCTGCTTGATTCTTTGGGTTCTCCATTAATACCAGGTCACCAATGTCAAAGTTTCTGTTCAAGAATCTCCTGTTATAGCTACGACGAAGGTGATTCTGGTATGCTTGGAGATGGTCTAGTGCCTTCTGTCTTCGCTCATCTAAAAATTCTAGGTCATGGAGTATCGACACTTGATACTCTTCATCATCAATGTGGCCTTTTAGGGATACCCTTAGGGAAGGAATCTCGACCTCAATAGGTAAAATGGCTTTAGATCCAAAGACAAGTGAATATGGGGTAGCCCCAATGGGAGTACAGATACTTGTACGATAAGCCCATAAGGCAGGGTTAAGCTGTAAATGCCAGTCACAACCAACATCATTGACAGTCTTCTTGAGGATTCTAATGATAGTCTTGTTAGATGCCTCTGCTTGGCCATTACCTTGTGGGTAGTATGGAGTGGAAAAGTGATGTTGGATATGAAATTCATCACACAGATGGCAGACTTCTTGGTTCTTAAATGGGCGGCCATTGTCAGTGATTATGGACTGAGGGACACCATACCAACAGATGATATAGTTCAGGATAAATCTAGAAATCTGTGTGCCGGTAATGTATGTCATAGGAATGGCTTCAATCCACTTCGTAAAGTACTCAGTGGTAGTGATAATGAACTTGTGCCCATTAGATGATGTGGGGTGGATCTTACCTATGAGGTCGAGTCCCCATTGGGCAAAGGGCCATGGTGACGTGATAGGACGGAGCTCCTGTGCCAGGGCATGTATCAAATCTCCATGAACTTGGCATTGGCAGAATTTTGTTACAAAGACATATGAGTCTTTTTCCATAGTAGGCCAATAATAACCCAGTCTCATAATATTTTTGGCTAAGGTAGGACCGCTAGAATGGGAACCACATATACCCTCATGCACCCCATGCAAGGTTGTTTGTGCTTCAGTAGAATCAAGACATCTCAGTAGGGTATTATCTAAGGCACGTCTATATAAGGTGTCTCTGACGATGGTGTATTTGGCTGACTTGCGAAGGAATGTTCTACGTTGGTTATTGGATAGGCCAATGGGTACGACTTCGGCATGAAGGTAATCATAGATTTATTTGTACCATGAGGAATCGAGACCAACGATGTCACACACCATTTCAGAATCTGGGATATCGTAGGCTGGTACCAAAAGCTGTTCAACCAAGAACTCAAACTTAGGCACATTATTAGGAATGTCAAGAAGTGATGCAATTGTAGCCATAGCGTCTGCTGCCCTATTTAAAACCTGAGGTATTTGATGAAATTTGACTTTGTCAAAGTACTCTTTAAAGCTATCTGCCATGCGCTTGTATGGAGCAAGCTTCTCATCCTTAGTCTCATAATCATCATTTACCTGTTTGATTACTAGTTGAGAATCGCCATATACCTATAGGTTCTTGATTTTCCACTTGACTGCCATGCGTAAACCTGTCACTAAAGCTTCATATTCTGCCATGTTGTTAGTGCATGGAAATGCAATCCTGAATGACTTAGGGATGGAATCACCATGTGGTGTGTTAAACAATATACCAGCCCCTGAACCATGATTTGTTTGTGAGCCATCAAAGTACAATTTCCATGTTATGTTTGTGTCAAATTTGAATATGAATTCATCAGGAAAGTCTACAACTAATGGGTGATCTGCCTGTATGGGTGCATCAGCTAACTGATCAGCAATGACCTGTCCTTTAATAGCCTTTCTTTCTACATATTGTATATCATACTCACTAAGTATCATAACCCACTTGGCCAGTCATCCCGTTAATGTTGCCTTGCTGAGAAGATATTTCAGAGGATCTATTTTAGCAATCAACATTGTTTGATGGTTTAGCATGTAATGTCTCAGTTTTTGGGTAGCAAATACCACTACAAGATAGGCACGTTCAATGTTACTATAGTTGAGCTCATAACCGACCAAAGTCTGACTGATATAATAGACTACCCTTTCATGACCTTCATCATCATTCTATGCAAGCAATGCTCTGAGTGATGAATGGGTTGCTGTGATATAAAGAATCAATGGTCTTCCTTCAATTGGTGGCATTAAGACAGGTGGTGTGAGTAAATACTCTTTAATTAGTTGAAAATCCTCTTCACACCTAGGTGTCCATGCAAAGGGTACTCCTTTCTTAAGTAGATGTTGAAAAGGGTGTGTCTTGTCTGCTAGCTACACTATAAATCTTCTGATAGATTGCAACCTTCCCTGTAATGTCCTTAGTTGACTGAGATTGTTGGGTGGTGGCATGTCCATGATTGCTTTCACCTTAGCAGGATCTACTTCAATGCCTTCTCTAGAAATGATATAACCTAACAGCTTTCCTAACTTGACTCCAAACACACATTTCTTTGGATTGAGTCTCACATTATACTTCTTTAGCCTCTGAAATACTTTGTCTAAAACCTATAAATGTTGTGCCCTGGTCTTGGATTTTACAATAAGGTCATCGACATAATCCTCCATACAAGTGTGTACTAAATCATGAAAGATAGTAGTCATGGCACGTTGATAGGTTGCTCCTGCATTCTTGAGTTTGAAGGGCATAACATTCCAACAATACGTTCCCCAAGGACAAGTGAAGGCTGTCTTAGGTTGATCTTCAGTGGCAATTCTGATCTGGTTATATCCTAAAAATCCATCCATAAGGGACAACATCTCATATCCTGCAGTCATGTCAACTATCATGTCTATGTTAGGTAAAGGGAAGTCATCCTTAGGACAAGCTTTGTTGATATCTCTAAAATCAGTGCAGATGCAGATGCCCCCAGTTGGTTTAGTAACTGGTACAAGATTGGAAATCCAATCTGCATAGTCAATAGATCTGATGAAACCAACGTCCAAGAGTTTCTTGAGTTCTGCCTTGACTAATAAAGCAATTTGTGGATGCATTTTTCTCAACTTCTGTTTCATTGGTTTGGCACCTGGTTGTAAGAACAAATGATGTAGAACAAGGTCAGGATCCAACCCTGGCATATCCACATATGACCAAGCAAAATTTATCTGTCTCTGTTCAAAGAAGTCGTGGAACTCTGATTTCTCTTGTGTTGTCAATGACGCTACCAAATAAATCAGTCGAGGATTCTCTTTTGTGCCTATGTTGACTTCTACTGATTCTTCAACGAGCATGGGTGACTTTTCCTGTGCAATGGGGAGAATGTTCAAACCTCCATCCTTAGGCACCTCAGAGGTTTTCACCTTCGGATGTGTCCTTTCTTTTTACTTTTTCATTGTCTAGAGGTGCCTTTCGGTTTTCACCTAGAGACTCATCCTTTTTATCTTGTTTATTCTTTTTCTCATTTTTGCGACTAGAGGGTTGAACAGATTCCCCAAAATATGCTTTATTGTCCAAATCAATGGTAAAACCAGCTTTATGATCTCCATTAGGTATGCCTTCACGTAATCCCAGGAACTCAGCAATTGCTTCATCATTCTCAAAAGTGTCTAAGATAGGTGTATCTTGTTGATCCCAATCTATGAGTTGGGGATAAACTAAGGGCATGTCATCGTCAGAGTTATCAAAGTCTAATGGAGTCAAGGTAAAGATTGAATTATTCATGTGATTACAAAAGTATTGTACCAAGTCCGTTTTTCTCTTGGGTTTGGGTCTAGGTGGATGAATAGGTGGGCCTAATGCCAAGGTTTGACTATTAGAAACAGGTGGCTCAGGTTGCCAAGAGGTAGGATCAAGTGATTCCCAATAGTAGTGTTTAAACCATTCCTCTTTTGTCATTTTCTTTGGTGGACAGGAATTTAAGGGATTGGGTGAGGAACTTAACATCAAGTCAAGTTCTCCAAATAACCTATCAAGGTCTATGGAAGAAGTAGAGGATAGGGAATCCCACTCATAATCGTTAGAGTCGGGGGAGTCATAATGATGTTGGTCTACTGGTTCGTGAGATGTCTTAATATCTTCTGAAGCACGTACTTCCTCAAGTAAGGGTGATAAAGTACTAGGAACGCCAATCTGAATCGGTAGAAACCCTAGCCCTACTCCTTTTGGCCATTGAGAAACAAATATTGGTTCCACTCTGCCATCTTGGTTTAAACCTAAACCACTTTGTCCATCATATCCTTTGCTTTGCATGATTTTGAAACCCTTTCCATATAGACTTGTAGGAATATGAGCAAGTAAAAGGGATTCTTGATTATCTTCCTTATACAGCCAGGAAGTGACATCTTCTGTATCGACCGCCTCCCTACTTAATTCACCCCATTTAGTGAAAGTTGTTGTGGGGGGAACATGTATAGTGATCATAGACTATTCCCGACCTGTTGTAGGTAAACCATATGACTTAGGGGGAACTAATTGACTAACACAATAAGAAGTCTTCATGTAATACTCTCCACAACCCTTGTCTTGGATCTCAACCCTAGGAGTGACAGGAACTAAGGGTGAAGTAGTTGCGCGAGTGAGTGTCGACAGGTCAACATAAGAAGATGGATTAGATGGTGAGGCCTCTTGGTTGACTGGCACTTGACATGGAGGGATCTCTTTTAGATTGGTGCAATACTGGAAAGGATCGGGATCACCATCTATAGTTATTTTGGTGCCATTGTAAGGGAATTTAAGACACTAATGATATGTGGAAGGGATTGCCTTCATGGCATGAATCCATGGTCTACCTAGCAGAAGGTTATAAGGGAGGGTGAGATCCAAGACCTGGAACTTTGTCTCCATTACCGCAGGACCAATTTTGATAGGAAGTGTTACCACCCCCTTTGATTTTCATTCTTCATCATCATAAGCCTTAATGAAAATACTCTTAGTGGTGTCTACGCATGCTTCTGAGATACCTAATGCCTTAATTAGTTTTAAAGTGCATAGATTTAACCCTGCTCCTCCATCTACCAAAACTCGTCTAACCTTGGTGTCATCGACAAGGACTTCTAGATGTAAAGGGTCATTGTGGTTTGTCTTGTCTGTGGCATCGTCTTGTTCAGAAAACGTGGCATGATGATTATTGGTCAAGTAGCCCACCATTTCCTAGAAACGATTGACATCAAGGTCATTAGGGACCATGGTGTTTTGTAAAGCCTTATCAAGGATAGACCGATGCTCTAGGGAAATGCCCAACAATTCCAAGATTGAGATTTGGGCTGAGGTCTTCCCTAATTGGTCCAGTAGATTATATTGTAACTTGGAAGGTTGAGGTGTTTGCTGTGATGGAGGGCCTGGGATAGTAAACCTAGTACGGCGAGTATTGACTACACACTCAGGATTAGCATTGATAGTAATGGTATTGATGTTCTCATCAGCGGCGTGAAGGCAATGAATGATTTTGCCACTACCATAATCATGTTTGGTACTCACATAGTTGGCCAACATATTAGTCTTAGTACTCGAACTTGGGACAGTTCCTTTCCCATGGTCATGTAGTGGGTCTGTAAAGACTTGATGATCAGTGTTGGATGTCTTGTTTTTGTCCACTAACCTCAATAATTCTCTTGTCAACAAGATCCTGTATGATATTCTTCAGTTGTCGACAGTTTTGTAGGTTATGTACCTTAGTCTTGTGATAATCACAAAAGGAATTGTCATCCCACCAAGATGGTTTAAACTATCCTGGATCGTATTGTCTTGGTTCCTGCAGCTGTATGAGGTTGTGTTGTAACAGTTGTTTGAACACCGACTCAATGGGTTCCCCTAAGGGAGTGAACTCACATTTTTGAAATCTCCTTGGTTGTGGACGTTGAGTATTTGAGACCGTGTTAGGAGGTTGATTGACAGCATTAAGCGTGTTGGAAAAATTATGAGGTCCTTGTAATGTGAGGAGGGGTCTTGCTTGTAGTGTTTTAGCATCAACCACCCCATCATTAGTGACATTTTTTTTGCGAGACCAAAATCTGTTTCTATCCGTGGGGGTGTTTTGTACGACTGGGTTTCGATTGGATGTTGTTATCTTGAGTTCGCCCTTTTCAATGAGATCCTTCTCTATTATCACCCCTTTTTCCATGAGTTCTGAAAAAGATATGCAGCAATGTACCCTTAAGTTACTCCTGAGTTTTGGATGAAGGTTTTCTTGAAACATTGTAACCTTTTGTTTTTCGGGTATTTCAATGGGACACCTACTAGCAATAGTTCTCCATCTTTGGAAGAAAGCAATGAATGTTTCACCTTTGTCTTGCGTTGTGTGGCACAAGGTTGCTATATTTATCTCATGGTTAATGTTGAAGGAGAATTGCTCCACAAATTTCTCAACTAGTTCACCCCAAGATCTAATGCCAGAATCTAGACCTGAAAACCACTCTAGTGCAATTCCCACAAGACTTCTTGGAAATAGCCTCATAAGATACGTGGGGTCATAAGCGACATCTATGCATATGGTAGAAAATTCCCTGATATGTTCTACTGGATTGCATTTTCCATTATACTTAGGAAGATTCGGTATGACATATCCGTGAGGGAAAGGTGTCGTGTACAATGATCTATCAAAAGGGAATGGACATATGTCCTTTGTTGAAAATGATTTCTTAGTTGACACCGACATGTTATCCATTTGCGTTTGTAATGCGTGCATTTGTGTTTGTAGGACATCAACTTGGGTCAAAGATGTGCTAGGAGGATTATGCGGATCCATGTATGTATTCTGAAATCCAAAGTCTCGTGATGGGTTTTGATTGAATGTTAGCATCTGAGGTGGATTTGGATTCATAATGTTGGTAAATGTATTCTAGTCTGGTATCTGCATAAAGTGGTGTTGACCTGGGTTCTGTGTAAATGGATTCTGAGCACCACTCTGTGAAAAGGGGTTCTGATTCGGAATCGATGTGAATTGGTTTCGACTTGGAATCTGTGTGGACGGATTTTGACTACCAATCTATGAAAAAGGGTTCTAATTCAGAATCAACATAAATTGGTTTTGACTTGGAATCTGCGTGGACGGATTCTGACTACCAATCTATGAAAGAGGGTTCTGATTCAGAATCATTGTAAATGGACTCTGACTGCTAGTCTGGAAGAGAGGATTTTGATTGCCATATTGGAAGGAGGGAATGCCCCCTGTTTGTGTAATCCTGGGTGTAGTACTAGTGAGTTGAGCACTAGGTATGGCCATCGACTGTGGTAAGGTTCCCATGATACTAACAGTAGGTATGGTTGTTGATTGTGCACTTGTGACACCGACATATGATGTATGGGCTGATGTTTTAGGTCTTTTACTCCCAATAAGAGGACCAGTGGGAGTGGATGATGATGCCCCTGTAGTGAAATTAAATCCCAATGTCATGCTAGGTGTACCAAATGGGGACGTATGGACTGTTGTACTCTGTGTAGACGTGCTAGATGACATAGTCATGTTGACCTAAGGTATAGTAGTACTAGCAGTCGTGGTATTTGTCCCTTGTGTAGGTTGATCCACTCACCCACAAAGGAAGTGAACCTGTGGTCTTGTGCGATGCCTCTATGTCCTCTACTACAATATGTCCTTGAGTGTTTCTAGTGGTGAATTTGTCTAATAGAGTCTTATGAGGTCTTGAAGAAAATGGATTGATGAACTCGTTTGGGTTCGACATGTTTTCTCTCTCTTCTCTTAGACCTAGTTTCAACCATGTAAGACAAGCTCAATATGCGGGAAATGCAAGACTATATCTAGAAACTGTATGACTCTATTCTATGTTTTTGGGGGTTTTCTTATGCAAAATAAGGGATGTCCTAGGATGACACTAGTCTAGACTCTAAAGATGAAAAAGTCTAAGCAAGACCCTAAAGTGATCAATTCTATAAACCCAAGATGATGGGACCAACTACCTAAAGTCCAACCAAGGTGTCAATTTAGCTAAGTCAAGGAACCAATGTAGGACGAGGATCAAAGAAAAGTTGAGTTTCCCAACTAGACCGAAGGAGCTAGGGATGAATCAGAGGACAAAGTATAAGATGATAGGATTCAGGGTTCAATGACAAATTTCGCTGACACTATGACTTTTCTAGAGTATAGATGGTGGACTACTCCTAAAGTTTTGTAAAAGTGACCTTTCTAGAAGTCTAATGCAAGGTGATATGTACCCTAAGATGAAGCTAAACTCTAACTGAAGACAACTATGGTAATGACTAAATGAACCTAAAGGATGTAAAATTGAGCAAATCATTTTAGGTTTTTGTTTCAAAGACTATTTGTGCGAAGACCACTGAAACTGGTATAACCGTGTTGACTGGACAGTGACTGTGAATTTTGGTTTTCTGATAATCAGACAGATGTGTCGTTTAATTTTCAGTTGCGGCTCAAAAATTAACAGTTGTGGTCTAAACTTATAGATGCGACTCAAAATTACCAGATGCGACTCTAACTGACAGATGCGACTCACAATATAATGCATGCGATTTTTCCAAAGTAAATGCGAGCCAAACTGACAGATGCAACTCAATATTAACAGATGCGACTGATAATGACAGATGCAACTCTAAAATTAACAGATGCAACTCTAAAATTAATAGATGCGACTCTAAAAATCAGATGCGTGTTTCTGGTGAACAGTTGCATCTCTCTGTGAATTTTTAGTGACATGAAATTTAAACTGACTCCATTTTCTATGATCAAATTCTGACAATCAAAGACAATCGTAAGACAAAGTGTTTTCAGTTTCGATTTTGGACTCAAAGAATGTTTAAAGTGATAACAGACAAGCACATCCTAATAGGCCAAAGGCCTAGGGTTTGTATACTTGGTATAGCCCACCTGTTATACCCCGGATTGGTGATGAACACCTTTCCTTCTCGAGTGATAGCTTAGGGGAATTTAAGGGAATTGGCTCTCCACCTTTCATTAACATCTTCGAAAGCACACCACCAATTCTTTGGCAATGACCTCCCAAGAACTGCTATCTCTACCAAGGGGATCAGAGAGTATCTTCGGCATGATAACACCGCATCAATACCAAGCAAGTAACTAATTACAAATAGGTTGGTCTCTACAACAAAGGGTATTTAATTCGGGCATTCCGTTCGTGGGGTGTGATCCATACGGCGCGAGTCCCCTTTCGGATCCATCTCGTCAGAACCACACTCATGATTCTTGGGGTTTCCCCAAGAACCCACTTTTATATACCGGCTGGAAGTCCCTCGGGTTCAGGGTGCTACCAATCTGAGTCGTCCTGGGGTGAGTACTTATTCCCACTAGAATAGGCCCAAGTTCTAGAGTTGGTAACCGTTTCTCTTACACCCAGGATCACATAGATGCGCAAGGGGAGAGGATACTTCGATATACCAAGTCCTAAGGGTGACCAAACTTGTGCTTTCACACCAAACACAGTAGATACTTGTTAATTTTAACCAAACGAAAGATTTGCTACGCTACCAAACAATCTGTTTCAAAATTTAACTAGGGTCTTTGACAAGCGTCCTGCAGAAGATCTCATTAGTAATTTTTCAATATTGTCTTCGTCAATCGTCCTGCAAAAGCTTGTTAACTCCAAATGGCCACATGCTGAAAATCAAATATCAGTAACACGAAAATCAATTGAAAATTCCAGATTGCCAAAAGAAGAAATAAAATTTTACCAGTCAATTGCGTCGCTTCGGCTCCAGTCAGATGCGTCATTTCTGTTTCAGTTGTGGCTCAGGAAATCAATTGCGGTTCAAGTATTTTCAGATGTGTCGTTTCTCTGTCAGATGCGGTTTAGAAAGTCAATTACGGTGCAGAAACTTCACATGCATCGTTCCGTACAAAAAATCTGCAAAAAACCAAAATTAAAATATCTACGGATTTGCGAAGATGGTGTCTTCACGTCGGGTTCGCCAAATGTAACGCAGAATAAAAGCTTTGCACAATAGACAACAAAGAAGATTGATTAGAAGCACACATGCATACAATACTAAAATCTAAAATGAAAATTCATTCGTTAAGCAACAAAGAACATGGGAAGTCAAAAACGTAATTAAAACTAGAACAATCTCACCAATTTTCAAACGTATTTCCATGATTCATCTCGATTTCCCTTCTCCATTTTGCTTGTGTAGTATAATTGCCCTCAGATTATCAAGTTCGTGCGTATAGCCTAAGATAGTGATTAGAAAAAATATCAAGATTCAAGACAAAGTGCTCTCCAAAGTTATAAAATTCAGAGAGAGATTGGAATGAAGAATGACAAATCAATTTATAGAAAATTGATTATTCGAATGATAGGCCAAGATCGAAAGATCAACTTTACCGCTGAGATCGCATGCATTAGACATGCATTTTGTTAACCGGTATTACATATGAGGATTAATTAGAAATAGAATTAAAGATTAAATAAATGATTTAATCTTCGATTCAAAAACATTAAATATCTTTGCATGACAAAGATAAAGATCGATTAAAGCAACTCTTTGTTAACGCGACGCTACAACATATTAATTAAATAAGAATATTTAATTAATATGCATGTGCACTAAATGAGTTAGGACCCAACGATTGAACGGCTTGATCTAAGAGATTACCGAAGACCACTCATTATCTAATCCATAGTTAACTGAATGATTAAAATAGATGTCAAGTCGAGTAAAAGGAATACTTAGATAACTCACATAATTATCTAAAATATAGAGGAATGCGTTAAAATAGAGAATTAATGAATTAAATAATTCATTTAATTCAAGACTCGATATTCGAAGAATAATTAAATAAATAAGATTTATTTAATTAAGTGACGAAGGGGATTTTAAATGAATAATTAAATAAATAAAATAATTTATTTAATTATAGTTGAAATATGACAAAGGATAAATTAAATAAGAATTTATTTAATTTGACTAGAAGAAGGTTAATTAGTAACATAATTAAATAAAAAGCGTTTATTTAATTAATCAGATAGAATTAATGTTAAGGTACGAATTAATTAAATAATTAAGATTATTTAATTAATAGAAGAATTAAAACAATGAGAATTAATTAAAAGAAGATGAATTAATTAAATAATTAAGATTATTTAATCATGACCATGACGAAAACGAAATGATGAAGAATATGGAAGTCGCAGGCCTAAACTAGATTTCGGTGTCTACAGATGACATAAGTGTGCCTTTAGATATCAGTGTCATGAACTTCACTCACTTATGTAGGTTTAGAATACCATAATCCCTTTTATGTTTCCAATGAAAATAGGTGCCACCATGAAGGTCAACTCTAAGCATTATTTCTAGTCCCGTTGAAACCCACAAAGACTACTCTATTGAATGAACAAGACAACTAACAAGGGGGGTTGAATTAGTTGTAGCAAATTAAAACATCAAAACTCTCAACAGTAATTAGATCCACACGCATTCATTCAACCCTTATTCTTTAAAGTGATTAATCATTACATGTAGATATCATAAATTCAAATAGCAACACCATACAAAAGGAAACACCATATTTATGTGGAAAACCCAATGTGGAAGACAATATACTGAGGATTATAATGCTCACAATATAAGTAATTGCAAAACTGGTACAAGGGCTCATTACTAGAATAGGACACATTGTCCAAAAAGGCTCACATCCAAGGCTCAATGCCACATAAAGAAACAAAGAAGATAGAAGACAAATTTTACACAAAGAACAACTTCTCAATACAACAAGGAATCCACCACAATTGCTCTAACACTTTCAAAGCCTTGCATGAAATATTGTGGACACCTTCATCTCACTTCCTTCAAGAATCCAACAATTTAAATTTACACTGCTCTACTCAAATTCACATCACATATATCACTTGTGTCTATCTTGCATCTCACAACAACA
This sequence comes from Sequoia sempervirens, assembly GCA_007258455.2. Classification (NCBI taxonomy): domain Eukaryota; kingdom Viridiplantae; phylum Streptophyta; class Pinopsida; order Cupressales; family Cupressaceae; genus Sequoia; species Sequoia sempervirens. Next base: position 17,882 of record VDFB02350023.1, read on the forward strand.
TCACTCTTATTTATATCATCCTCATCCTTGAAAACCTTCTCCAAGGTCAACAAGTATTCGTTACAATTGAAATTTCAACTTAGGTTGGTACCCAAACATTCTTGTGGTGGATAGGAATGAAGGAGAACTATATAAATTTAATTAGGACCCAAATTAATCCTAAAACACCTCAACATGAGTTCATAAACTTTGCATGTAGTGTTAACACAAGGTCGGCCAATACTCATGAAAACACCATAAAAAATTAAGTACACGCTTCCTTAAATCAATTCAAAACTTTCAGAAAATAGAATTCACTTGAAAAATATCTAGAGTAATCCACAAACCACTTAAGATCCAACAAAGACTTCACCCATACCCGCATCACTAAAATACTTCAACCCATAGCATTCGGTTAACCTTATTCACACACTGATGCATGAAATACACACTATACTATACCAAATCAGGTGAAACCTTGAATTATGAAATATGCAAACATTATAAGAAAATTCTCAGATCCACACAAACCAAAGCCAAACTATGGAGAAACATGGAGAAAATACATTTCTCCCAAATCATAGAAAACAATACTGAAAAACTAGTTCACACACTCATGAAAACATCTCTCTCTGCACAACGATCCAAAAAACCAAATTCTAGATATAGAAACTAATAGCAGCCTTGAACAAAATATCATATACACACATTCATAGAATCAACATAGAAGAAACACATAGCACATATTGGAGCACATTCTGAACATTTGCACAACACTATTTTCTTTGTTTATGAAATTTTCTCAAAAGAACTTGGAAACCAAGTACCAAGGACATCATCCCAACACATTACACTATTCCAACACATCCCTAGACACTGAAACACAAAGATAGATCCATATAGTCACAAAATTTCCTAAACATCTCAACTACACATGCAAAACCTGCAACAAACTATTTTCCTCTTTTTCACAATTTTCTCAATATCCTCAACATCTTCATCATGCAAAAAAATTTCTCAACACATAGTTGACATCAATGAAAAAACCATCCTATAGACATTCCTATCAATGTCAATGACAACACCTCCATACTTGTAACAATCTACCCATTTTTCATTGATGGAAACACATGATGTGAAAACCATAAAGACAACACAATAGTTGTGAATACACTTTCTTATGATTTTCTTTCTTTTCTCCCCCTGAGTAGATAAATTTTTTCACATGATTCTTTCTCCCCCTTTGACATCAATGGAAAGGGATAAATTTTTTTCATTATTGTACACCTTTGACACTAAACCAAGATATTTTCTCTGAATACTCCCCCTTAGGAGTACACCCATCCAAAATAGCAATGTTACAAAATGACAACACATGACATTACCTACTCCCCCTAAGAGGTAACCACCAACATCAATCCAAAAAAGAGATGAATCCATAGATCCACTAGACTAATGCATCTCCATATGCATCTAGTTCAAAGGAGGGGTAATAACCCTCAAATTCTCTTGAAGATACTCAAAAGTATCGTTAGGAAGAGCCTTAGTGAATATGTTAGAAATCTCATCCTATATAGGTACATATTCAAGCTTCACCTCATTCTCCATAACCTTCTCTCTCAAAAAGTGATACCTAATTGAAATGTGATTTTTCCTTGAATGCATCACTAGATTCTTTAAAATGTTAATTGAACTTGTATTATCACAAAAGATAGAAATAGGCTCATCATACACTATTGTGATATCCTTCATTGTCTCTCATCCACAATACTTGTGTATAGCAGGATGTTGCTACAATATACTTAGCCTTTGTAGTGGATAAAGAAATTGAATCTTTCTTCTTATTTAACCATGACACCAATCTACATCCAAGAAAGAATGAACCACCACTTGTACTTTTCCTATCATCAATACAACCAACCCAACCTCCATTTGTATAAGCAATTAATATGAAATCAGTATCCTTAGGATACCATAAGCCATAATCTGGAGTGCATTTTAAATATATTAATATCTTCTTCATAGCTACAACATGTGTTTCTTTAGGATCTTCTTGAAATCTAGCCACAATACAAACTGCATGCATGATATCCAGTCTAGCAGAAATTAGATATAGTAGTGCACCAATCATAGATCTATATTTTCTATAATCAACCTTAGGTAAATCATCATTTTTAGTCAATTTGTAACCAATCACCATAAGAGTGCATACTGGTTTGGAGTCTTCCATTCCAAACATCTTCAACATCTCATCAACATACTTTGACTGTGAAATGAAAATTCCTTTATCTATTTGATTGATTTGTAACCCAAGGAAGAATATTATCTCCCCAAACACTGACATCTCAAACTCTTTCTGCATCTCTTCAAAAAATTTCTTACAGATAGCTTCATTGGCTCCAAAGATAATGTCATCCACATACACAATCACTATAAATATTTTTTCTTCCTCAATTTTGAAGTAAATATTTCTATCTGGAGTGCCTTTATTGAATCCTTGTTGTATCAAATATCTATTGTAGTGTAGGAAAAAGTATCCCTTTTTACACTTAATTTGGGAATTAATATTGAAATGAGCCTAATGATGCCTTAATTTAGTGTTGTAATATGTTTTTTCATATTCACATTAAGTTTAGGGCCCTTTTCAATAAAATGGATTTAATTGTGCCTCACTTTTGGTGTTGTAAGGTGTACCTTTACACTTTTACATTAATCTAGGGCTTTATTAATTGATTGAGGTTAATTTTCCTTAATTGGCCCCTTTAATTCAAATCCAAGCCTAATTAAAAACAAATTTTGAGGAAATCCAACATTCATAAATGCCATTACACAAAACTTAACTTTGGAAGATGTGTGTCCTATATGTAAGTGACCTAGGACCCATTTTCCATAGGGTGAATGGATCCTCACTTAGACCAAGACCCTAATTTAACATAATGTGTAACATTGAGCAATGTGTGTCCTAGGTAAGTTTCCCAAGATCCATTCACCCTTTGGCGAATGGGTCTTCACTTAGACCTAAGACCCCTCTTTGAAATATGCTTTTTGTGGTATTTTAATGATTTCAAATCCACAATTTAATGTCATCTTGTGATATTTGAATTTTAGAAATTAATGTTAAGATATGTGTAAATAAGAGGTTGTTTCACTATGTGTCACCTAATATTTTCAAGTGTTCAAATCCTAGAGCAAGGTTTAGGATCAAGAGTGATTTCAAGAGCATTCACAGGTAGATTTCTCCATCATTTGTTGTAGCAATCAAGATCCAAGAAATATGTCAAAGTTATGTGGAGTCATGCATGTTTTTGGAGCTAATATGTTGTTGTACGTTTCATGATTCAATCAAGCATTCAATGGATCATTTCAAGAAAAGACTCAATGTAAAGATCCACATCCATTGAGGCCACTTCATGATAGTTGTAGACCTCCATTATCTTAGGTTCAAACAAGGGTTTGGTGAGTTGTTACATTGTATTTGTTCATTCATCACTCCTTCGAGCTATTTCATTTCATTACATGGTTTAATTACCAAAATGAGGTTTGACCAAGAAAAACCCCCATTCCATAACAAAACAACATTTTCCTCCTTGATGTGTGCTTACATATTTTAGGTTGAAGATCATTTGAAGTGAAAATTTTTAGAAAGTTGCAAGAAATTTTTTGAAATCATGGAAACTCCTGTACATATTTTATTTTTGAATTTTTGACTGCGAGATTCGGGAATCTAAGAGTGCAGATATAGAAGAGAACCCAGAAATAGCTTTTAGAGAGCCCTAGCTAGGACCCATTTGCCATACAGTGAATGATTCCTAGGACAACTTTTGAATTTTTTTTTTTTTGAGAGGTACACAACATTTTATCTTCCCAGATTTGCTAGAAGCTTTGTTTTTCCTTATAGCATTATTTTTCATCTACAAAACCCAATTTTTATATTTCTTAAATGAGATAATTTGGTATTTTTAATCCTTCTCCCAAAACCCCCATCAATAATTTTTGTCAAAAGTTATCTCAGGACACTTTGCGCCAGAATAGGACACTTTGTGATAGTTTTTGAGATCAATTTTATGTTTCCTCCACTTGTTCCATTTGTGTGAAATAAATTGTTTATGATAGCTCTATGGTTAATCTACTTAGATCTAGTCTTAAATTTTAGTTTTGAGTTTATTTACTATTTTTAGTGTCTCCCAAAAATGTTGTTTAGCTTAGACCCCTATCTTAACACAAAAAAGGGAAATTTCTATATCCTTCATAAAATTCATTCACCTAAAGGATGAAAGTGAATTTTGACTTGGAGGATCTCATTTCTTAAATAAAATAGAAAAATAGGTGGGTTCATTACTCTCATTTTGACCTTTCTATTTACAGTAAGTTTGGTGAAATATCCCAAATTTAGTGTAAAACCCTATGTGTTTGAACCCCTACCTCATTTTTCTATGTTTCATCTATCTAATCTTGCATACCAAGTTGTAGTAGCTTGCTTCAATCCATACAATGCCTTCTTCAATTTGCAAACCATAACTGGTTGATCTGACAAATGAAATCCTTCTAGTTGTTCAATGCAAACCTCTTCTTCCAACTCCCCATTTAGAAAAGCACACTTCATATCCATCCAATCAACTTTAAATTCCTTATATACTACAAATGCCAAAAACATTATGATCGCTTCCATCGTAGCCACTAGACCAAATGTTTCCTCAAAGTCTATTCCTTCCGCTTGTGAGTAACCCTTACACACAAGTCTTGCTTTGTTTCTTAGCACTTCCCCATTCTCATTCAAATTTTTTTGAATGCCCACTTAGTTCCAATTATGTTCTTGTTTACCAGTCTAGGAACCAATTCCCAAGTTTGATTTTTTCTCAATCTGCATGTCCTTCTTCCATTTCCTTCATCTAATGTTCATGTTTGCATGCTTTTCTCATTGTTTTAGGTTCAAATTTAGAAAGTAAAGACATATTTACTTCATCTTCAACAACTCTGCTTCTTGTCAATACTCCTTTCCTCTTGTCTCCAATGATATGTTCTTCAAAATGATTTTTTTGCACATACTTAGGGGTCTTAGGGGTCTTCTCTAGAGCTTCTTCCTCTTCATTCTACACTTCTTTTTCTTTATCTTTTCCTTCTACTTCTTCTCTGTAAGCATGTTCATTTTATACATATCCATCTATAGCAATTGAGTTCTACACATCTTCACCAGCTTTAACATTTTCACTTTGAACAATCTTTCTTAACCTTTTTTTTGTAGAATTTTTAAGCTTTCCTTTTAGTAGAATATCCAAGGAAGATACCTTCATTAGACCTTGTATCAAACTTTCCTAAGTTTTCTTCATATCTTTTGATATAAAATTTGCTTCCAAATACTCTAAAGTACTTGACAGTAGAAATCCTTACATACCACAACTCATAGGGAGTCTTTGTGTTATTAACTTTTTCTTGAAATTTGTTAAGTATGTAAACAACAATATGAGTTGATTCTCTCTAATAGAATTTTGGTAGATTTTCTTCTTTCATCATAGTCCTAGTGGCTTCTTGAAGAGTTTGGTTTTTCCTTTCAACCACTCCATTCTGCTAAGGAGTTCTAGGGGAAGACAAATTCCTTTTTATTCCATGAGCTTCACAAAACATGTTAAAATCATTAGAGGTGAATTCTCCACCTCTGGAAAAAATCAAGCATTTGGTTTTTAAATCCATTTCATTCTCAACCTTAGCTTTAAATGCTTTGAATCTATCTAGTGCATCAAATTTATCTCTAAGAAAAGTGACTCATGTCATTCTAGAATAATCATCAATCAAAAGCATGAAATACCTGTCACCTTGAAGAATTATCACCCTTGCAGGACAACAAAGATCTGTATGTATTAATTTCAATAGTTTGGTAGAAAATTGTTCCTTTCCTTTGAAACTACTCCTTATTTTCTTTCCAAATCGATAATTCTTGCAAACAACATTGATAGGCTTTGTATTTCTTGGTAGGCCTCTAACTACATGAATTGAATTGATTCTAACCAAATTATTAAAATTCTTGTGACACATCCTCTAGTTCCATAAACATTTGTAATTAATTTGAGACATAAAGCAATGGCCATCAACACCCTTGAGCTTATAGATGTTTCCATATGTCCTTTTACCAACAACAATCATAGTTCCAGACCCTTTTTTGATCTCGCATCTTTTATCCTTAAATAAAAGATTATATCATTCTCTACACATTTTTTAATCACTCAAAATATTATGCCTTAAGCCCTTAAAATAGTAAACATCTTTAGTATTATGCTTGCCATCAAAATTAATTGAACCTATTCAGCAATTCTTATCTCCTAAATCATCTCCAAATTTAACTGGTCCTCCATCATACTTTTCAAGTTTAACAAACTTACTTTTATCTCTAGACATGTGATTAGAGCAACCACTATCAACAACCCAATAGTTCTTATCCTATTTGACATGAAAAACATAAACCAAAGTACCTTCAACCTTCTCCAAAACACTTCACAAAATTTTTAGAGTTAGTAGAAGTAGATTCATCTTTTAAAGCCAAGAACAAGCATTCATTTTCATCAACATCTCCACAATCAGATTCATCATAAAAAATAGCAACATCTTCTCCAACATAGTAACTTATTTTAATCATCTTTCCTTTATTCTCCTTACTTTTATTGTTCACGGCTCTATTTGGACATCTTGATGCATAATGACCTACATTTTCACAACTAAAACATTTAAAATCTAGTTTACCTTTGTACTTACCGACACCCTTTTTCATCCTTCTTACAAAGTTAGCTTCCACATCATCAAGATCTCCATTTGAATCTTCAAAATTTTCTGGTTTTCCAACCTTGAAAGTAGTCTCCACTTTTGTGTCATTTTTGAAACTAATTTTTCTCATTTCAAAAGAAGTTAGTGTACCAATCAACCGATCTGTAGATGAAGTATTACAATTTACAACTTCCTCTATAGCATATACCTTTTCACTATATGAATAAGGAATAATTCTAAGAACTTTCTTTACAACCCTAGGTTCTTTGACTTGTGCACCAAGACCTCTCCTAGCACTTACCAGCTCATCAACTCTTTGCATGTAGGTGGTAATTGTTTCATCTTCAAAAATTCCTAGGGTCTCAAATGGTGCCTTTAGATTTTGTAAATTTTCTTGTTTAACCTTGTCATCTCCTTCATAAATACTCTCTAGATTATTCACAGCTTTTGTAATAGTCATTTGAATAAAATTTTCCTTAACATTTACATCATGTGTCTTGATCTCATTACTTGTGCTCAGACCATTTTTAGGTGAAGTATATGTATTATTTATATCCTTTTCAATATCATACCCATGACATGCTAGATATCCTTCCATCTTTGTCTTCCATAATGCATATTCTTGTTGGACTCAAGGAACACTGAGAGGGGGTGAATTAGTGTTCAACAATTTTCTTATTTTATTTCAGATCTTAAGCCATTCACAATACTTAAACTAAAATAAACATTCAAGCACATGAAGGAGGCAATAAAAACTCCATAACACCAAAATTTTTAAGTGGAAACCCTATTAGGGGAAAAACCACATTGGAGATTAATCCATAATTTATACTCTATTAAAAGTATGAAGAAAATGGGAATGCACATGCATTCAAGCACACTACCTAGAGCTCACTGCTCAAAATAAGGAAGGCTCACTGCCTTGAAAAATGTTTGTGATTACAGAAAAGGGTTGAACTAAGAAGATAACATCTAAAAATACTTGGTTTCAGTTTCAGTGAAGCTCATTAATTGGTCTTTTGTCCTTCTGACTGATTCATCACTTCTGCTTTGCTCTGCTCTCACTCGCATCAAAAAACCTATATTACACAAGTGAAACTGTGCATAAATTGATCAAACACCCTTCTGATATTCGCAACATACCTTCTCTTCTCCTTCACACTTGTTCACACTTCAAAATGAATTACTGATCTCATATATATATCCGTTACCAAGATTTCAATCGCTCCAAGTCAGCTTCAGTAAAATATGAAATATTCTCCAATGGTCGGCTCAAATCACAAATCATATTTAATACATACCCATCAAATTTAGCCAAACTATAGTTAGGACGCAAGAAAAAATTTTCAACACAAGAAATAATTAAACAATTACTCCTTATACATCTATGATATACTACATTCACCAAGTTGACTACCATGGACAAATAAACATAAAAATCATCCTGCTAGAAATCCTAACTAATACACTGATTGATGCGACACCACAAAACTTAGCATTCAGGTAATATATATTCTTAACAACCTTTCCTGAGATCCACAACTCAAAATGATGATATGGTGAAGCATACAAATCAACATACTAACCAGATACCTTGTTCTTCATTTTCTCTATTGGTAAAACTTTGATCTTTACTTTGCCTACCGGTATGATTGAATCCTGATCTATGGACCAAAATAATGACTTAGGTTTCCATCAATGAGAACACTAGAAGCCATATGCCAACAATCTCCCCCTTTGGCATTGATGGAAACACTTAGTGAAAAATGACTAAGTGTTAGAACCAATATGATTATTCTCTCTCTCCCATTTTATATTTCAAAATTAAAAATTCAAAACACAACCCCACCTTAGAATGATAAGGCATTTTTCATTTCTCTCTCTCCCCCTTTGACATCAATTACAAACATCTTTCTCACTACACTCACTCCTTCCAAAAATTCAAAATTTGAAGAAATACAACTGTTACTTGGTTTAGAATTTTTTTTTTACTTATCTTTCATTTCTAGAAGAAAGTTCTTCCATGATTCCACTGCAATCCAAATGATTATAATTAAGCTTTTGTTCTCAGATTTCTTATTAATCATCTGAATGAGAGATTTTGGAATAGTGATTGCCTCTTCTATTTTTTCTCCTTTCTTCAAAACCTCAATTAGCTACTCCAGCCTACATTTAGTCCAATCCTTCACTTTCCAAAATGTGTCCACAAGGTTGTTTTTGGTGAATTGAAATTTTGCATGCTCAGACTGCAACTCTTAAATCCTTTTTCTTGACTGCACCATCCTTATCTTGAAACATGTTATAATCCTGACCAATTTTGATTAACTCAGCTTCAATCTACTCCAACTTTTCCTTGTACTTCCCAATGACATGAGGCCAACAAAGACAAGTTATTTGCTGAATTTATGCATTGCCTCAACACATTCATTTTCCTTTTCAATTTGGTGAGAGATAGCCTAAATTTCTCCTTAAAATGTAGAATAATTTCTTCCTCTTTTCTGTCTTGAGACTCAAAGTCCATAGCCTCCCTAATACATTTAATAATCTCTTCAGGAAACACATTCTGCAAATTTTCCAATCCAATGTTATTGTGCCCAAAATAACAACCCAGAGTGATCTCAATCAGGTCCTACTCATATGAGGTTCTATCTAACCACATGTTAGCAATCTTCTGCATTCCATCTTTCTCCTAAACAAGTTGTAGTATCTTTGTTTTGGATAAGATACCTTCTTCTTTGCTTCCTTCAACCATTACTATATCTAGTTCAGTTGATTTTGGTTCATCCCTTGGAGTGTAGTCATCAAAATCTTCATCTGGTATATCTACAATTACTTGTTCTTTACCTTTTCCTTCAATTTTTGGAGACTTGTGTGTCAGGGGAGTGTAAACAACAATCTCTTCAGCTCTTTTCATCTTCCCTTCCATCTCACCGAAAGAGGATCCAACCTAAAGTGTTGTTATCAGAATGGAAGTGCTAATTTATCCAAACTTCCCTGAAAGGGTAATCTGCCAGCTTTGTCAATTGCACATTTTCCATCAACTAAACCTTTAGCAATCCGCATAGATCAAAATATTCATCCTCCATTATCATTTTATGAGCGATATAGACTGCAACTATTGAGGTTGTGCCTTCCTTATTTCTGAAAAATATTTTGTATGAAATTCCATGCACAATGTACCTTGTTATCGGATCCTTGATCATTGAAATTATCAGAGCCCTTTGATTTCGTGTTACTTCAGTTAGGGTTTTGACTTCCTTGTTCCAAATTGACTTCTTTTTCAGAATATCTCCAACATTGTATAGTCTAGTTAGATTTTTTATTACCTCTTTTGAAATGTGATAGGGTTTATCCAGAGTTAGAACATCTTCATTCAATTTTTTCAAGCTAAACCTAATGACTTCTGCATTGACAAAGTAAGGAAATTCTCTCCAAATGTCCAAACTTCTATGTTTCACACCTTCAATCCATTTTAATTCATCTGCTGGTAACAAATTTCTCACATCCCTAATATTTCCACTGCTATATTCATCCAAATTCACCATTCCTTTGATTCACTTCATTTTCCGTACTAAACAAGTTTCTACCGACCACCAAATTAAGTGAGAATTTTATAAGCAACTAAAGTACCTGATGAATTCACCATTGAATTAACCTTTACTCCTTTGAAATTCTACTGCAGAGGCTCTCCTTCTATTCTTCTTCAATGCAAGGTGATAAGTGAGGGTTCCAAATACCCTTTTATAACTTCGCACACCTAACCTCTTTGACGCATTAAATGATTTTCCCTAGGTGTTCTGGTTACTTTATTTTCTTAGACAACAAAAAGAAGAATTCATCTGCAGACCTTCTACTCCTCAAAATTTTGCACAAGCAATCACTGATGCATTTGCAAACCTTTATCACAACTTCTAACAAATTCCTACATTTTGGTGCCAACTACCAATAGGGGGACAAAATATTTTCTTGAAAAACTCCCCCTAGGCCAATGGCCTAAGATCAATTTCCAAAGGAATTACTAGAAGAAGATTTTTGTGCGAGCCTATTTCCTTCATCAGAATCACTCTTTCTTACCCATGTTTTCTTCATCTAATCCCTTATTTCTTCCATAGTCACTTTCCCTTTTCCTTTATCATCTTTCTATGAAATTCTTCCTTGGTATACCGAACCTCTTCTATCCATGTTTTTGGTTCTATAGAATCTTGCAATATGACCACATCTGTTGAAATTGTAGCACACAAAATTTATTTTTCTAGACCACTCATTCCATTGATTTTCTCTTGACCTGCATTGATTAGCAATATGCCCATATCTTCCATAGGTGTAGCATTTAACTTTTCTTACACTAACAGACATGCTTCTGCATTCAATTGACTTATGACCAAACTTGTTGCAACTAAAACACTAACCAAAAAAAGATGGGCTGCTTGAACTTATTTTACTTCTACACTAAGATGCCATATGACCAGTTTTATTACAAACAAAGCAGTGAACCTTAAAATTTTGGGCATTGGGTTGTCTTATTTGATACCTTCTTCCTTTGTTCATTTTATTTCCTTGTCTAGAATCCTTATGTTTAGATCTAGAGCTTTCTCCCTTCTCATATCCAAGACCTCGCTTGTCATTTGCATCCTTCTATCCTTTAGTCAACTCATTAATCTTAGCAGAATTGATCTTAAACTTCTCATTGTATTCATTTACAATTGTGATTTCATCTCTAAGAATAACTATTTGTCTTTGAAGTTCTTTTTCATTATATTTGGATTGTTGCAGTTCAATCTCCAACTAAATGAATCCACCATTTACTTTATTGCATTCTTTATATTTTTTCCGTCAAGGACTGGGCTAGATTCTCCTCGTTCTTTTTCTTTTCTTCAATCTCCTAGGTCATCTTCATTGCCATAGATTCCATCTCAAGCTTCAAAGCAACATTTTCCCTAGCAATATTTTCACATTCTTTAGTTATTTCCTTTAGGGTTTGATTTGGATGTACATCTTCCAATATTTTATTTTCTTTCTGCTTCAGCTGATCACATAGTTCCTTCCTCTTTTCTCTTGACTCATTGATTTTCTCCTTCAATGATTGAATGAATTTTTCAGCATCCTAAAGATTTTCTTTTAATTCCATGACTTCTTTAGACTAATCAAGATCATCAAGAGCCACCACAAGTTATTGTTGAAGACCACTAGAGCCCATTAATTTCCAAGATCCACCTCAAGTTGTTAAAATTTTGTAGAGGAATCAACTCTGATACCAAATGTTGGACTCAAGCAACACTGAGAGGGGGGGTGAATTAGTGTTCAACATTCTTCTTTTTTTATTTTAGATCTTAAACCATTCATAGTACTTAAATTGAAATAAAAATGCAAGAACATGAAGGAGACAATCAAAACACCATAACACCAATATTTTTATGTGGAAACCTTGTTAGGGGAAAAACCACTGTGGAGATTGATCCATAATTTATACTTTGTTAAAAGTATGAAGAAAAGGGGAATGCACATGCATTTAGGCACACTGCTTAAAGCTCACTGCTCAAAATAAGGAAGGCTCACTACCTTACAAAATTTTTATGATTACAACAAAGGGTTGAACTAAGAAGATAACATCTACAAATGCTTGGTTTCAGTGCCGGTGAAGCTCAATAATCAATCTTTTGTCCTTCTGACTGATTCATCACTTCTACTCTGCTCTGCTCTAACTCACATCATAAAACCTATAATGCACAAGTGAAACTATGCATAAATCACTCAAACACCCTTATAAAATTCACAACACACTTGCTCTGCTCCTTCACACCTATTCACACTTCAAAATGAATGACCAGCCTCATATATATATCCGTTACCAAGATTTCAATCACTCCAAGTCAGCTTCAACAAAATATGAAATATTCTCCAACGATCGACTCAAATCAAAAATCATATTTAATGTGCACCCATCAAAGTCAGCCAAACTATAGTTAGGATCCAAGAAAAAATTTTCAACATAGGAAACAATTAAAAAATTACTCCTTATACATCTGCAATATGCTACATTCACCAAGTCGGCCACCATGGACAAATAAACAAAAAAATCATCTGGTCGAAAATCCTAACTAATACACCGATTGATGTGACACCACATAAATTAGCAGTTATGTAATATAGATTCTTAATAACCTTTCCTGAGATCCAAAACTCAAAATGATGATCCGGTGAAGCATACAAATTGACATACTAACCAGATACCATGTTCTTCATTTTCTCTATTGGTAAAACTCTGATCTTTACTTTGCTTGCTGGTATGAGTGAATCCTAATCTGTAGACCGGAATAATGACTTTGGTTGCCATAAATGACAACACTAGAATTCATATTCCAAAAAACAAGCCATATTCCAGCAAGTCTATTCCATCGAAGCTTGGGCAATCCATCTTCCTTTCCAACCCAGATCTACCTCAAGAGTCTAAGCTCTTCTCCAAGAAACCTTTCTCTAATACCAAGTATTGAATGAAAAAGACAACTAAGAGGGGTGATGAATCAATTGTAGAAAATTAAAACATCAAAACCCTGAAAAATAATTAGATCCATAAGCATTCTTCAAACCCTTATTTTTTTAAAGTGATTAATCATGAAATGCATATAACAAAAACTTAAATAGCAACACCATACACAAGAAAACACCAAATTTACATGGAAAACCCAATGAGGGAAACACCATGGTGAGGATTAGCTTACAATATAGGTAATTACAAAATTAGTACAAGGGCTCACTACTAGAATAGGACACAGTATCCAAAAAGGCTCACAGGTAAGGCTCACTTCCATAGAAAGAAACAAAGAAGATAGAAGATAAATGTTACATAGAGAATAGGTTCTCAATTGAACAAGGAATCCACCACAATTGCTCCAACACTTTCACAGCCTTGCATGAAAGTTTATGGACACCTTCAGCTCACTACCAACGCCTTCAAGAATCCAACACTTTGAAATTTGTACTACTCTACTCAAATTTTCATCACATACATCACACAAAACTATATTGCCTCTATCTTGCATCTCACAACAAAACCACTCTTATTTATATCATCATCACCCTTGAAAATATTCTCCAAGGTCAGAAAATATCTATTACAATTGAAATTTCAAGTTAGGTTAGCACCCAAACATTCCCATAGTGGGTAGGAATGAAGGTGAAAGGTGGAAAAATTGATTTCTTTATGGTTTAGGACATAAAACAACACACTTCACAACCATTTCATTGAAGGGAAACCCTAGATATCTCAATCTAATGTATGCAAAGGAGAAAGAGATCTTACAATAGGGTTGTCCTAGGGTCTAATTGTAAACTAATAAAGGGTTCACCACCAAGATAGGGCTTGGAAAGACTAATGAAATGCAAATAAAAATGCTTAAACCTAATATGATGCAATATTTCACTAAATGGACCTATAAATGCATGAAAATCATAACATAAAGTTGCAAGATAAAAGGTGTGCTCCTGGAAACCTAAAGATGACTAGATGAAGCTATGAAATGTTGAAAGCACTGATTTTAAAGCATGTTGGGACTCATACACCAGTTTGGGTGATTTAATCCCAAAGTTGGGTTTCTGTGCAGAAACTAAAATCTTGCAAATGGGTGCCTAAAACTACAAAAACCTAGAAAATGACCTATACTGGGACTCATACACTAGAACTGGTGTATCAATATAGTTAGGGTTTTCAAGAACTTCAAGGTTTGAATCTACTCCTTAATGTCTTCTCTATCCTTCCCAATTGATTTTTGAATCTGAAACCTAGATTTGTAACATGTAGAAGTCTTCCAATGATCTTCTGTGCAAGGTGAAAACTTTCTTGAAATTTTCTCTTCAATGTGTCTTCAACCTAGATATGAAAATCACACACTCAAGAGAGGGAACAATGTTGTTTTGTTAGTGGCTAGGGTTTTCCTTGGTCAAACCATATTTTTGTACTCAAACATTGTAATGAAATGAAATAGAAAAAGAGAATGATGAATGTACAATATGTAATATTACAACTCACCAAACCCTAACAATAAAGTGCATAAAATATGTATGAAGTGACTCCAATAGATGTGGATCTTGAATCTTGCTTGAATGTGAGATCTTGACTTGAATTCTTGCTTGAATCATGAAACCCTACATCACAATTGTTAGCTCAAAAACAAACATGATGCATGATGACTTTGACATGATGCTTGATGCTTGAATAATTCTCTAAATCACTTGATAATTTTCTGTTGAATGCTCTTGAATGCTCATGTAAACACTTGAATTCTTTTGTAAACACTTGAATGCTCTTGTGAACTCAAACTTGCTATATGTAGGAATACTTGAATTCTTAGGGTGATCTCTTGAATGCTTAGGTGAAAATGAGTGAAATAACTTTGTATTTATACTTTTTTATGCGAAATTTCATTAAATTACAATAGTAAAAGCCCACATTAGATCTAGGAGAAAACAATACTTCCAATAATTTGAATTAAATTTAGTTTTGGGCTACACAAGACTCATAGGACCAAGGTGTCGTATGAGTCCCATTAGGCATAAATTATGGGACCATTTTCAAAAATGCTTAGAAAGGTGTAAAATTTAGATCAGGACCCAAAACCCTAGGTGGGACTCATACACCCAAGGTGGCCTATGAGTTCTAGATCACTAAATCTAGGACGCACAACCTAAAAACAACTGAATTATGATTGATTGTTGATTTGTGTTAGGATCATCCTCAAAAAGTTGTATTAAATGAGGCTTGTGGATGCAAAATAAGCTAATTAAAGCATAAAAAATCCAAATTATTAATGAAAACCCTAGAAAAGTGTGAAAGTATGTTACAACACTTTACAACACTCCAAATAAGGCATGATTAGGTTTATTTAATTTACAAGGGCCCAAGACCTAATGTGAGTGTGTTAATCACATTACAACACTAAGTCAAGGAAACATTAGGATTAATTTAATAAGGAGAGCCCAAACAAGTGTGGAAATGTCACCGACGACTTTTTTTGACACTATATTTAGGCCCCACTTTAGTGAGAGGATGAACTTGCTTAAAAGTCACACTAAAGTAGACTAAATCTCCTCAAGAGGGGTCCAAATGCACTAATTCCAATAAGATAGGATGACAATGATCAAGAGGGGTGATCAAACCCCTAGGATCAAGATCCCATGGAAAACCAACATATGCACAAAAGAACACACAAGAAAATGATATAGAGATCATCATCAAGGCACAAGAATACACGACCATAGACAAAGAAAACAGAAAAATAGAACAAAAAGGGGGGATGGATGGATCAAGCTTTGACCATTTTTCCAACATTCTATGGATCAGATCTAGGTTGTTTGTCCAAAAAATGTGTGCTCATTCTAAGGAAATGAAACTTTAGGCTATCCATTGGGTGAGGATCCAAAAGAGGTGAGACACATACACACATGGCCGATATGTGCTCACAAAAGTGTGAGTGGCTATGGGAAAGTTGTGCCTCGATTGGGATTTCAAAAAATCCATAAAAAAGTTATACCTCTTGATAACTTTGATAAGGTGCCACACAAAAATGAACTTCGAGCTTCATGAGGCAAACAAGGCTTTGTATGCTTGGAACTCATGAAAAAACAAGATGGCCCTATAAGCATGCAAGATTTATTATGCAAGGTAGCCATATAACTAGAATTTTGTAAATGAAAAATGTAAAGAATGTTCAAAGGAGTCTTGCTTAGTTAATGTGAGGTCTTAACTTAGGGAACATTGTTCCTAGTGTCTCCAAGAGAGGACCAATCAAAGAATAAATGATTCACAACTTAGGGGATGTAGTGTGTCGCATCAAGCCACTAATAGGAATATAATATGCTAAGTGAGATCACACTCTTGAAGGACATCACACCCAATTTTATCCACAAAGTGAGAGACGCATCACATGAAGTAACAAGACTACACCATGAAACATGAAATGAAAAAGAATAATGCCAATGTATGCCCCCACTTTAAAGAAATTTCTAAACACTATGTTGTGAGCAATTACTTTAAAGTAGCAAATGATAAATGCTAACAATAAAGAGAACGTGAGAGCCAGCTTGGAAAGCCCTATGCCAAGTCATATGATTCTAAATAAAGCTATGTCATGCCAAAGAAAAGTGAAAATAGGTTTCCCCTAAAATGAAACTCCAGACACACATAAGGGATCTATGGATTTGGGGTCAATGTGTTCTTGCTACAATGATTTTAGAGAGCTCGAAATTGTCATCATTCACCAAATACACACAAAATTGGAAGAATGACACAAAGAGAGAAAAAAAAAGAAAAATCCTTTCGGGTCAACATGGAAGATACATGAATGTCTCAACACCTTATGTCATCCCCAAAATCAAAAGATAAGACAAATGAAAAAGATAAAGAAAAATATTTTGGTTCAACATGGAAGAGACCTAAATGTTTGATGCCTTGCATCATCCCAAAAAGGAAAACACAAGAAAAATGAAAAAGATAAAGGAAAATATTTTGGGTCCACATGGAAGATACATGAATGTCTTGATGCCTTGCATCATCCCTGAAAGGAAAACACAAGACAAATGAAAAAGATAAAGGAAAAGATTTTGGGTCAACATGGAAGAGACATGAATGTCTCAACACCTTGCATCATCCCCAAAATGAAAACACAAGACAAATGAAGAAGATAAAGGGTGATCCCACAATACTGGTTTACAAATTTTTTCCAAACTGGACACTAAAATAATCTTTTCTAACTAAATCTTCACTTTTGAGCATCTATAGTAGCTAAATCGTGAGGAATTTGAAGATGATGCAAACTAGTGATTTGTGACATTTTTTATGTAGATTTTCTTAGTGTAATTAATTAATTAATTATTACACTAGCATAAGTTAACTTAGGTCATAAATCATTTAGTCCTAGGATGCATCATTTAATAAATGGGATACTATTCCCTTCCTAGTTTGTGGGATAATATTCCTTCTAGAACTTATCTCATCATTTAATGATCATCTACATAGGGTTCACATGTTGTCACATGTTGTTAGATTATAACACTTGGCAACATCTCATGCATATTAGGTTTTACTTCTTGCCTATATAATCAGGCATTTTGTTCATTTGTAATATATCATTTTCATCATATCAATAGAATCTTTAATCAACATTCCATTGTTGCAACACTTCTCTTTGTGGTTGATTATCTTTCATGGCTAAAGTCCTTCATTGAAGATTCCAGAGCTTCAGGGGTTGTGCATCCATTAATCTCAACATGGTATTAGAGCTAGTCCATTGAAATATCAACCCTTGATCTAGGAAGTTGGAGTGCAAAATTCCTGTAGGGTTGGAGTTTTATGTTGCAGGCTAGTTGGTTCTACCCGGGAGCCAACCTAATTACTGGTGCAGATTAGGCTCTCTTTGACCTCTCCATTGCGTCCAGAAGGCCTCAAAACCCATAGATCACCTGTTCATTTTCCAAAATCGGAGTATATTCAACCGGGAGCCTTGAGATATTATCTAGGGTTTGCATTTTTTGTACAAATCCGTACATATTTGCGAAAAAAAACTCCCTCTCAATCCTCCATCAAGGAATTTTTTTTTAGAAAAATAAAAAAACTTCTGGCTATTTTTTGGGAAATTTTTTTTTATAGTATCGACATAAATTTCATTGCAGAGTGACCTGCAATTTTAATTTTGGGTTGGCATCTTTATTTTTCTGCAGACATATAGTTTGGGTTTATTTTTTTATGTTTCATTGGCATTCACATATATTTTTATCGGCATTTATTTTTAATTTTTGAATTGCAAATAAATTGTAATATTCAAAAATTAAGTGGGCACTGGTCATCAGTCTATAGACTTTGATAGCTTTTGCGTCATCCGACCGTCATCTTTGTCGCCCCGTTCCCGACCTCCTCCCTGCGTCACACTGCCGTCAGCCAACCGCCGATGTTAGATTTCTTGGCGTTTGCTCCGGCCACCAACCTGCGACTGAAGCCCCCCCTGACAACTACCCGAGGCCCAGTCACGTGAGGATCCACCGACCCCACCACATCTAGCGGTGCCACCACCTCTGCCGGCCGCGCCACCAACTCCGCCACCCTGCAGCTGCTCCGATGCTGCCCATCTAGCGGCGCTTGTGTTTTTTTGCCAGCGCTCAACCCTATGGTCATAGCAGCAACTAGGGGCTTATTTTTTTAGCCCCGGGTGCTTCATTTTTGCACCTAGTTAGCTAGTGCATCACCAATTAGGCAGTAATCTTCCAGAGGGCATAACTTTTGTATATGATATGAAAAATCCACAAACGATATATCGTTGGAAAGCTATTTCCATCTACTTTCCAAACGTGCACTCTATTTTTCAAGATTCTACTGTCATCAAAAATTCAAGTCAACTGAAGTCAACCCTCCATTCTGGACTCAGAAGCGCATATCTTCGCATCAGATTGTCTGATTTCGGTGATTCTAGTGGCATTCGAGAGATATTTTAGTGCATTTTTTCATCAGTCTAGTCACCTTCCTTGGTTTCAGCTCCAGGTATCTTTTATTGGTTTTTTGCAATTTGGTGCATTTCCCTGATTCTCGAGACATCCTGAAGCTTGAAGAATCTTTTGATCTCAAAGGAATATTCTCAGTTGCATATCTATTTGGAAGTCTTTATTTGTTGTTGAAGGTCAGTGTATTTTTTTTTTTTGGAGAAATTTCATTATGGGGCTTGCATATTACTCTCCTTCTTTGGTTATGCTACACAAGGGAAACTATCAGTAATGGTGAGATGAGATCTGCCACCATCTTCATTCACTTGATTTGTTGCCTCATATTTTTGGTATAGTTCCTCATCCAAGTGAAGGAATTCATGAATTTGCTTGGAGTTGCAGTAGGTACACTATTTTGGAAATCATTGAGATGCAAGTTGATTGTGATGTTTTTAGATCTATTGATCATTGCGTTTGTCCTCACATCCTTTGGACTAAGATTTGGGAGCTATATGGAGATTTAGATACTCCACCATTCCCCGATGATCATGCTTCAGAATGTCATTCTTCATATCAAGTACCCCATGATGCTATTGTTGTGTAGGAAGTTGATTACCTTGATCTTTCTGAAGAGGTTGAGAAGGTTCCTTTTGGTGCTTCTTTTGCATCAAAGACAGTTGGTATCCCTTCACAGTCAGTGATTCCTTGTTCAGATTCATTGATTGAGGCTTCCACCATCATCATTCATTAGGACACCTTTTTTTTTCCAAACTTGCAATCACAGGATGGCTTTGTTTCAGGTATCACTAACTTGGCTACTTCTAAAGGTTTGGAGGACACTCTTGAGGGGATATCACTCCTCTATTTGGAGATTTCATATCTAAGACTTCTTTCCTATCATTCCATTTAGGACTTGAGGTTTCTTTAGCATCTACCATTGGATTTTCTTTAGAATTCCTTCAATGGTTTTGAGGAAACTTCATTCAGGGTGGGCAACCAAGTCTCCATCACATCTTTGTCTTTGGATATTGTTCAGCATCAGTTTCTACATCATTCTAGTTTTCCACCTTCTTCATTGATTGTGGCATCTTCATCATTAGGCAAGGAGACATTTGAGTAGAGTTTAGAGACACCATCGACATCCACTTTCATCCTTCCTTCCTTTAATTCCTATCCAGAATGGGAAGCATCTTTGCACTTTCAGTTGTTTTTGTTTCTTCTGGAAGGGAGACAAGTTGTTTGTTGGCATTGGATCTTGTTTTGTCTTCAAACACTTACCTTCTTTGTAGGTGATCACATCTTCTCGGGGGCTCTTTAGTCTCTCTATTGTATCCATGTGACGGATGGTGTACTTGGGGGGTATTTGGGTGTCCTCCATCCTTCCTATCCTATCTCACATTTTTCTGCATTTTCATCTCCTTTTTGGAGAGGCGTTTTGTTCCTACTGGGTTTTCCCCTTTTCTCTGGTTGTGGGAGATTTTCTGCATCTATCATGTACATGGGTACCTAACATGGCCTCGTAGCCAGGACCCATCATCATCTTGCATAATCATTGCATTTTCGTCCCTAAGTTGAACTTATGGGGGGGTGTTAGTGCAATTAATTAATTAATTATTACACTAGCATAAGTTAACTTAGGTCATAAATAATTTAGTCCTAGGTTGCATCATTTAATAAATGGGATAATATTCCCTTCCTAGTTTGTGGGATAAGATTCCTTCTAGAACTTATCTCATCATTTAATGATCATCTACATAGGATTCACATGTTAGATTATAACACTTGGCAACATCTCATGCATATTAGGTTTTACTTCTTGCCTATATAATCAGGCATCTTGTTCATTTGTAATATATCATTTTCATCATATCAATAGAATCTTTAATCAACATTCCATTGTTGCAACACTTCTCTTTGTGGTTGATTATCTTTCATGGCTAAAGTCCTTCATTGAAGATTCCAAAGCTTCAGGGGCTGTGCATCCATTAATCTCAACAAATTCTAAATATATTTTTTTCAAAAATTTTGGAATCAGATTACACTTCTTTTTCCATCTCCTTCAAAAACTAGTTTTTTTCAGTAAACACCATTTTGAAGGAGTGATGCTCACCATATACGACATAAATTTTTTCCATGAAGAATAAAATTCTATTTTTTTTGAATTTAGATTTGTAACTACGATATCTAGTGCTTCCAATTGGTTTCATAGTCTTTTATTGAATTTTTTTCCTTAATCAAGTTTCAAAGTCAAACCAATTACAATTCAGACATAGGTGGACCGTATACAACGTAATTTTTTTTGTATGTATCAAAATTCATGTTTTTATTGGATCAAGGACTTCAATATATAGTGCACTCATATTTTTCATTTTTTTTTTTATAATCTGCTATTTTTCCACATGTGTAGAACAAAGAGCATGATTTTTTGTGAAAAAACTATGTTTAATAAAACTAAAAAAATAAATACATAATAAAACCAAAAGGTATTAAAATTATATTCGTTGGATAGCTTGTTCTAAGTAATACCATCATCCAATTGGATCTATGAGGTCTCCTCCATTTTCATCATCAACCTAAGCTTTGAAGGGAAAAATTCTAGATATTTTTGGTGCCAGAGGGTGAGAAGGTGGGAAAAGGGGGGTTTGAGTGAACCAGGGGGTTCAACTAAACCAGGGGAGTTCAAGTGAACCAAGGGATTTTGAGAGAACTAGGGGGGTTCAAGTGAACCCCCTTTCCACAAAGGTTTTATTTTTGTTTTTTCCTGAGAATGGTGGGACCCTGCATTTAATGGGTTCACTCAAAACAAAAGTTTGTTTGAACCCCCAAAACCAATTTTTTTTGCATGGGTCATTTTTTAAATCTTTTCCTTCCTCACTAGAATTATAAACCACTTTTGTGGGTTTACCCTAAAAAGATTTATGACATAGAGAAGAATGAAAGTATAAATAGAGGAATGTCACAAAGAGAGAGAACATCAAACAAAACAACATGGATGATCACGTCATGCACATGGAATCACACAAAAGACAATGAAAAATAAATAATGAAAAAGACTAGCAAGGAACATGAAATTCAACCTATGAGCAGGTCATCCACATCCCAATTGTGTTCATTGCATGTCAAAGGTGGACAACTAGCCAAAGGGACAATAGCAAGTGTAGAACAAGGGTCATTTCCAAGCTCAACACTCTTCCTAAGATAATTTTTGTTTAAGTTCATAGAATAAAATAATGTATTCAATTCATTATGCACCTATTTGTAAATTTTAGTAATCTACTCATCATCATCTAAATTAATCATGGCAAGAGGTCGAATGATAATATCCAAAGAAGGGTTTAATTCCTATTGTGGTTGTTGATTAGTTTTTTTTGGCAAAGGGGGAGACTCATCACGCACTTCTTCAATCAGGTTTGGATTTTGGTTTTCTTTTTTTGTTTCTTCATTTAACTTTCAAGCAAGGGAATGATGTCTACGACTATGCTCTCTAGCACCTCTATTTCTTTTAGTTTGGTTTTCAAGTTGCGTTTGTGTAGGAGAAAGTTGATCAACCATAGGTTTCTTTTCTTCCCTAAGGGGAGGAATGTAAGGAACTTATATGGAAGGTTGTTCAACCATTTTCTCTTTAACTTTATAAACTTGTCTTATTCTACGATGCATAATGGGATTGGTTTCGTTATCTCTTGGTCTTTTGTAGGAAATAGGTGAAGGTTTTGTCTTAGGTTGGTCTTGGTTATTAGGAATGCATTTTGGTTCAATCATGGTTTTTTCAAGGATGGTAGGCTTTGTGGTGGGAGGAGGCATGTTTTTGAGTGATAGTTTTTCTATGCATTTTTCCTTGAACTTTTGGTAGGATTTGAAAAATAAGTGCTCACAAGGTTTTAAAGGTTCTATAGGCTCAGGCTAGAAGAATTCTAAGGAAACGTTTCCACAGGAAGACAAAGGGTTAAAGCCACTATGATACACAGTGAAAATTTCATTTTCAAAGGGAAAATTTAAACATTTATGCACAACCAATGGGATCACTCCCATGGAGCGTAGCCATGGGTGGCCAAGCCTCACACATAAGTGATCTGATGTCAATATGATGGAGAATGAGACATCTCATGTTTTTGGTCCTACTATTAGAGGTAGGGTGTTCGATCCCATCGTAGGGAAAGAAAAACCATTATGCATCTTAATCCATGCTTTTAGTTTGTCATATATTTCTTGGTAAAGATCAGGTAGAAGTAAGAATTACTCAATTATCAAATTCTCTCCATAGATGGGATCTATTAATATCCCATTAGGAGGATTATCATAGATTTGACTGGCTATATAAAGAGGTCCATCAAGTGCATTTTTAAGTGTGTCTTTAGAGGAGAAAGATTTGTCAAGAGGATTTTTAGTTCAACCGTTATGATGTTGAGTTTTGACCAATGCTACCAAACCATCGATAGGATTTTGTTCTTGTTGATCAATACCCATAGGAATTTGTTGAATTGTATCTATGTTCTCATCATCTATGTCAACATTCATCTAATCAGTCTTTGTAGTTTCACTAGCTTTGACAAATGAAATATTATTTTTTGGCATGAGATTGGTAAAGATTTGCAAGTTTTGGTTAGGAGGGGAAATAGACTTATTTCCTTGATCATTAACACCTTCAGCGGAAAGTCAATTGGAATCAATGAGGTCTTGCACAAGATGTTTAAGACACTTACAATGTTCTGTATCATGTCCATTTTGTCGGTGATAATGGAAATAAGAATTTGATCTAAAGTTTGAAGGTAGAGGCTTATTAGGAATGAGTGTCTTAACAGGAGTCAAGGTAATCATTTTTTTTCTAAAAGATGGGCCATTGTGTTATGAAGGGTATCAAGCAGGGGAGTGAATTGTCTTTTCAAGTCCCCATAGTTAAAGGGTATCATTTCTTTTATGGATGCTACTTGGGTATTGGTATTTTGACTTGTTTTTTGAGGGGGATTAAGTTGAAGGAAACCTTTATTCTACTTTATAAAAGGTTGGTAATTGTTTTGGTTTATGGGCTTAAATTTCTTAGCTCAGAGAGAAGTGGAATTTACATCACAACTACTAACTAAGTTTTGATAATCACGGAGGGAAATGGATAGGTGCATGAAGGAGGGGAATTTCATCATGGTAAGATTGTCTTGTATCTTACTTTGAAATTCTCTATGAACATATTTTGAAGGTGAGGATCAGGAACCTTGACATCGATTTGGGAATAAAGTGATTGATAATGTGAGATAAAATCTGTAATCTTTTCATCCTTTTGCTTGTATCTCATCAAATTGGCCAAGGTAATCTTAGGAGTCATATGCACTTGGAAATGGTTGATAAATTCCTCAACAAGTTCATTGAAAGAACGAATTGAGTTGTTTGGTAATGAAGAAAACCATTCTAAGGCGGTATCCTTCAAGGATCTAGGGAAAAGTTTAGCCAAGAATTTATCATCAAAGAAAAATTCACTACACAAGGCAATATATGCGACAACATGGTTAGAAGGATCACCCTTCTCTCCATATTTTTCGAATCTAGGTGCCTCTACACCTTGTGGCATCGTTGTTCATAATATCTCCAAGGACAAGGAACTTCTTTTGACATAATATGTAGGTGGGCCATTTTTCTTTTGGTTGATAGTAGAAACTTTCTTTTGAAGTGATGAAACGGTTTGTAAAAGTTGGTTTATGATAGGATAGTTACTTGTATTATGAGATGGAGGTGAAAAAGGTGGTGTGTATGTGTTTGAAGGAAAAATAAATGGAATGATTATTGGTGGTAAGGTGGCAGGAGATATGATGTGTGATGCCACAAAGGTACTAGGGATGGTAGTGGAAATACCCAAGGAAGGAATCACATTACTATTTGGTTGCATTGTTGTTGTAACTTGAGGGTTGGTATAGGTAGGAATAGAGGCAATTGTTGTGGGAGGAGGAATTGGAATTCCTCCTTGGCTTGTGACATTGCTCATAGGTAAAGGACAACTAGTGTTTGAACTAAGACGTGGTCCAAAAATCTAAATTATGTTACGCATAAGATCAACTCCTTCATATTCAATCATGTGATGTATATTATCTATGGTAGGGATAGCAGTGGTTGAAATGTTGTCATTGCTCACTTGATGTTGTATATTTGGTAAATATTCATGAATTTGGATTATTTTTTCTTGTGAAACACTAGCAACCATTATTTCAACATGCATTACACTACTTGAAGGCAAAGAGTTGTTGAGGGTATGGTCCATAACTAGTGAACTAGTGTCAATACTAGGAGTGAAAGAGCTAGACAAACCGAGATCCACAATGATTGTTCTATCACAGGATGACATGAGTCTCAAACTTCATCTCACTATAGTATTAGCAATAAGACACCAAGTAGAAATGATCATGCAAGGGTTACTAAATGCAAGATGAATGCAAATCCAATTTAAGCTAGATACAGTGAAATAAATATACAAAAATTATGTAAACTGAAACAAAAAGTTATCAATAGCAAACAAAAGCTCAGAAATAATGTTTTAAATTATTTAAAATGCAATACAAAATAAACACTGGGACTAAATTGCCCAGAGGGGCATATGAGTCCCAATGAGGGTCTTTTTCAAAATTTTCAAAAAAATTTAAGTGATTTTTGTGCTTTTTAGTTTGTATGATCTGTAGACTAAATGTAAATGTAGATTTTATATGATTTTCAATAATTTGAGATGCAAAAATGCAACCTATATGCACTTTCACTAATGCAAGAATTAGAAACCCTAAAATGCCAATTAACTAATGGAAATTCTAATGCAATGTTAATGTAGCAAAGATCTAGGATGATGATGCACTCCAAATCAAAATTATGATGTTCTAAATATAGGTTCACCAAAATGAAAGGTGAAAAAATGGATTGCTTTATGGTTTAGGATATAAAATAACACACTTCACAACCATTTCATTGAGGGGAAAACCTAGAGATCTCAATCTAATGTATGCAAAGGAGAAAGAGATCTTGCAATAGGTCTGTCTTAGGGTTTTATTATAAAATAATAAGGGTTTCACCACAAAACTAGGGCTTGCAAAGACTAATTAAATGCAAGTCAAAATTCTTAAACCTAATATGATGTAATCTTTCACTAAATGACCTAGCAATGCATGAAAATTAGAATAAAAAGTTGCAAGATAAAAGGTGTGCACTTGGAAACATGAAGATAACTGGATGAATCTTTGAAATTCTAAAAACATTGATTTGAAGCCTGCTGGGACTTATACATCAATCTGGGTGATTTACTCCTAGATCTGGGTTTTTTGTGTAAAAATTGAAATCTAGCAAATAGGTGTTTAGAATTGCAAAAAGTTGGAAAATGACCTATATTGGGACTCATATGCCAAAACTGGTGTATCAATCTAGTTATGGTTTTTTGGAACTTTGCATGTAGTGTTAACACAAACTTGGCCAATACCCATGCAAATACCATAAAGCATTATAAGTACACACTTCCTAAAATTAATCTAAAACTTCTAGGAAATATAATTCACTTGAACATGATCTAGAGTAATCCACGAACCACCTGAGATCTAACAAATACTTCACCCAAAATTGCATCATAGAAATACTTCAATCTAGAACATTCAGTTAATCTTATTCACACACCTATGAATGAAAAACACACTGTACTATACCAAATCAAGTGAAACCCTGAATTCTAAAAGATACAAATATTATAAGAAATTTTCTAGATCTAAAAAACCTAAATCCAAACTATGGAGAAATGCAAAGAAAATACATTTCTCCTAAACAATAGAAAACAACACTAAAAAACTAGTTCACACACTGGTGAAAATTTCTCTCTGCACAATGATCCAAAAACTCAAATTCTTGATATAGAAACTATTGAAAACCTTGAAAAACATATCAGATTCTCATAGGCATAGAATCAACATAGAAGAAACTTAGAGCACATCTTGGAGCACATTTTGAAAATTTGCACAACACTATTTTCTCAATTTATCAAATTTTCTCAAAAGCACATGGAAACCAAGTACTAGGGACATCATCTCAAAACATTACACTATTCCAACACATCCCAAAACACTACAACACAAATATAGCTCCATGTACTCACAACACTTCCTCAACATCTCAACTACACATGCACTACTTGCAACAAACTATTTTTCTCTTTTTCACAATTTTTTGAATATCCTCGACATCTTCATCATGCAACAAACTTCCTCAACACATATTTGAAATCCATGAAAACACTAGCCCATATACATTCCTGTTGAAATCAATGACAACACGTGCATACTTGGAACACACTCTTCAATCTTCAATGATTTCTTGAAAAGATTTGAACTGTCCCTTCAAGGCATGATTACTCCCCTTTTGATTTGGTAATGGTGCATCTTTTCAAATAACCTTTTAACAATCTCTTTTATTTATAATATATCTTTCATGAGGCTTAATACACCTTGTACATGCTCACTGCCATAAGCACACCTCATTAGAAAATAGTGACACCTCTTCTTATCTCTACCTTTCAAGGTTTCAAAGTTCAATGATTTCATTATCAATGAAACCATTGTTTCTATCTAGGTTGATTTGTTTAATTCTTGAAAAGGTTTGACTGCAAACCTATAAATATATTCTTGATGATTTCATATAACCACCATGATCAGCTATGACTACCTTTGCATTCTCATAGTCACCACTCACCTTTGAAGCACTATATTTGGTTTAACTAAGAGGATTATCACCCTATCATATTTGACTTCCTACCATACTTTGACAGTGCATTCCCAAGAAAGGCTACTGCCTCATAATGCACTAAGCCTTTGAAAGGAAAGAGCAACCATTTTCAATCAATGCTCTCTCTTTGAAACGATGAAGTTAATGCTAACACAAAAGTTCCTTTATTCCATGGTGTTTGTATATAGTGAAATGTCATTCCCCCTATACTTTGTTACATGCATAGTCACTCTATCTTTATTATTTGCCTATGCTTCTATGGATTGGTAAAAATTATTAATGTTATTCTCCTTATCTATGAAGCTAAAAATAGTGTCCTTTAACTGAGTGACATTAGCTTTTTACATCTTTATGACCTTGACCTTTACTTTTCCAACCATACCTTGTACTATCACCAACATTTAGGTTTCTTTGATATTCATAGACTATCATGGTTAATATTACTATCATTATCTTTATTAACATGCACTCAACATTCCATTTCATTTTCATTTTCATTTCCTTTCAATCACTTCATCATTGCTTCTTTAAAATCCCTATGTCACCATGGTTTCAATATGAATGAAACCATGATTACAATCTTGATTTTCCTATTTGACTGTTTGTTCCTATTAGTCTAGAAATGGTTTGATCGCCAACATTTAAACTTTATATTCTTTCTTAATGATATCTATAATTACTCTTTCATAGTTTCATCCTTTTGAGAATGAGGTTACTATTCATTTCCCATTCTAGGTTTTCTTTGGAAGGTTATCTTCTTATCATGTTTGTATATAATTGTTTTCCCCAAGAAACCTCTCATTCACTATTCATTCAATTATGCCATTCTTTCACAAGATGCTCACTACCATTTTATCTCCTTTTGACTAGTAGAATAATATTGCACTCTTCCCTTCATGGTAGTGATGGTTGTGTTAGGTTTTGTATTATCATAAACCTTCAAACTTCCCTTTTATTAGGTCACTATGTTGTCTTTTGAAATGAAAGAATATTCAATCAGCTTTAAAATCTTAATATCATAATCAACTCCTGAGGATATACTCTTTCTTTGAGTTTATCATTCTTCAAAAGTATAGGGTTTCAAAATTTAATGGTTTACAAACCCACCATTCAATGATTGTATAATGGGTCTAAAAGCTTGAAAACTCTCTCTCTTCCTTGCATTAACTCATACAACATAGGGATTCAAAAGGCAGTCTTTCAACATGGATATGCATCTCAAACACATGAGACAAACCCTAACCCGTGAGTGGAACAAAAGAAGCTTCCAAATAGAAAACAACCTTTACATAATGCAATGAATAAATAAAATAACATTGTTTTGTCTCTTCAAAAATACAAAGATGAAGGAAAAGCAATCTCTGAGAAGCAGATCCATGAAAAATGGGGTTGTGAGATGTTGCAAACCTATCCAAAATGTGAATGTTGCATGGAAACTAGGTTCTTTCCCTTTCCAAGGTTGCATATTCCTTCATGAAATCAAGCTTTCCTTCCTTTTTCCTTGTCAAAAATCAAGGAAACTTGCATGAATGTAGCCAACATAGGCTTTCCCTCTCAAAACCAAATGTCGAAGTTAAAATTTTATTCCCTTATCAATATTTCCTATGGATTTTCATGAAAATAGGCCAAAGAAAGAATCTCAATGCCATTTAAAATGTTTGAATATGAAATAAAATCCCCTTAGGCTTATATTAAAAATGTATTAAAAGTTCATAAGGCTCATTTCCCTCTTTGATAAATCTTTTCCAATGAAGGCCTTGTGAAACCTAGAAGAGGCCTATTAACCTTTTAATACACTATTTTAACCTGAACTGTGAAAAATAGGTACTAGTTAGAAATGCTAAGGCTGTGATAAAAAACCCTTTAAACATAATATCAAAATCATATTTAATTCAATATGTTTTATTGGGTGTTAAAAAATATGAGAAGAAATTGATGATGTTGAAAATGCACCTTCTAAGTAGGTCAATCAATTCAAATCCTTCATCATGTGTGATGAATATATTGATGATTTGGATCTTTAAATAATATTTTAGTTTAGAGAAAAAAAATATGTACCACATAATATAAGATAGTTACAAGCTTGATTATTTCTTTTGATATTATTGCATTACCATCTAACTAATAAAGTCAAGAGCATCAACTATGAGAACTTGACCCTAGTGATCCATTGATTTCCCTAAGGCACTTTTTATTGTACCGCCTATAATTAAAAGTCAACAAACATAATATATCTAGGTGATAAAAGTCACATTAGTTTACTATAAGTGGGTCCATTCTCATGAGTTCTAGTTCACTACCACATGTTTGGGTAGTCCCAAGATAAGTGAAATAAATCTTGTAGATTAAAAATGAATCTTTTAGATTAAAAATAAATATAATAAGAATCTAAAGATCATTTTAATACCTAAGATATATTTCACCAAGGGAAATAATTTTTAGTATTTAAATGAGTGTGATTTCATACTAAGTTAGACTTATTTCTTCACCATTTTTCCTAGATATAACCTTCTTAATCTCTCTCATTCACTTTTTAAAATATTATCATCACTTTATCATTTATAACTACTTTGAATTAGTTAATCTTGGTTGATATATGCTTGATTATTGTGTATTATATTTTTAGCATAGAATAAATTTTAGGAAAGGGTTATTTTTATTTTTATTTTTGGTAAATATGATCATGTTTACAACCCTTAGTATTTGACCTTATGGATATACACACTATTTTAATAGAATTTAGGTCTACAATAATTAGTTTTTGAATAAAAGGGGTGCAAATATATTGCATCAAATAAATCAATTATACAAAGTAAGTTGGGTCCTTAATAGGCACCCAAAGAAATAGATGAAAGACCCAACACGACCAACATCCACATGGTGGGTAAAAACCCCAACAAAGCTAACCAAATGGAAAGCATCATTCGGCCATATCCTCCCTAATTATCCTATCAAGACCTTGGAAATAATCCTATGGTAACTTCTCCTAGCCTTCAACTTGCCAATCCCCAACATTCTCAGATGCCCATTTGGAAAAACAATTAGAAACCCTATTCCACTCTCGTAGTACATGAGTAAAGGAGATTAGATCATGCATAAAACACAATCTAATAATTTTTCTAACAAAAAGGAAAGATTCCAACTAACTACATCCAACTTCTGATCATTCAACTATTCACTAATATTTGAGAATCCAATTCATAAATGATCTTATTCCAACCAAGGGAAACAATTTTTTAATAGCAAATAAAATATCCAAACCTTCAATGAGGTTACTGGAATGATTCCCCTTATAAATGTAAAAGAAGAAAATAGTCTTACCAGAGCAATCCCTTCCAACAACACCAAACCTAGCATGCCTAGGGTTTCCCCTAGAAGAACCATTGGTATTAATACTTAAAAGAATTATTGCTAGAGGGGACCAGTGACCTTATCCTTGAGATTTCTTTCTAGATTGAGGGATCCTTTGAGCAAAAAAAGAGCCCAATATAGAATCATGTAAACCCAAGCTCTTCACAATATCTTTATCACTCTTGTCCAAGGGAAGAGACACTTCACATTCAACTTCCACAGTCTCTTGAATCCTTCCAACAACTCTCTACCAAATCTATTGAACCAAAGAATTAATTTCCTAGAAGACCCTATGATTCCTCTTGATCCAAACCTACCAAAGAATTAAAGAGGAGCTAATATTCTAAACAATATAAATGAATGAATCATGTTGCAAGGGCCACCCCATACTTCTCCAAAATTCAATAAAAGATGAAGAATGAGCACAAGCATGTCTCCAAATACCCCACCAAACATGTCAAATTTCCCTATAAAAAGAGTAATTGGAAAAACATATGGGACAAATCCTCTTCACTACAACCACATAGAACACATACAGATAGTCCCTACAAACCCCACTTCTGAAAATTATCCCAAGTAAGCCATCTATTCCAAGCTAAAATCCACAAAAATAAATTACACTTTGGCCAAGAAAACTTATTCCAAACATTTTTCCACCATGAAACTTCCCCCCATATTTTTGAAAGCTCAACTCTTTATAACCACTAGCCACCACATAGAACCCCTTAGGATCTAGGCTCTAAGCTAGAATATCCTGCTCTCTAAGCAAGTTGCATTCTCTACTAGAATTTTTTTTTTCTTAACTCCACAAGATTTGGTTTTGGTCCCCCATCCAACCACTCAATAAGATCTTTCCATTTAGAAATTTCCACATTCCCATTGAGCTAATTAGATTTAAAATCTATAACTTGAGACCAACCAACCTCTAGGAAGCAGTGACAAAAATCCTGCAGATTGGGATAAATGGAAATTATTGGGGTAAAACCATCTGAAGAATTAAACCAAAAGAGAGCCTCAACCCCCCTTTTGCAAATATAGAACAAACCTCCCTTGATCAACTTAGCTCCCTTCTTAATTTTTTCTCAAATAACAAAAACCTTACCCAAAATATGAAATCTAAGAGCCTCTTCCTTGACCACCTTCTTTAAGTATTTTTTAGAGATAATTAATGAGCTCGAAATATGCTTATAATTTGAATATTATGATGTATTTTTAATACCCTTACTCTTATTGTTGATGGTTGTTTTAACTCTTTGATTAAAGGTTTTTTTAATCTAAAATCGAGTAGTATTCTATAGCAAGACATTCCTATATTCCTACAGCTTAACATCTCTATGTGTCTGTATTAATTGCCCTGTTTGACCTCCCAAATGACTAATATAATGCATGTGGTTTTTGGATAATGAGATGGATTTAATATGTGATTAAAGAATGTGTATCGTGTTATTTTTCATGCGTGCTTTCTTTTGCTTCTATCGCCATGTGCATTGTAGGTTGTTGAAGGAAGCATGAACGAGTCAAAGTGCAGTAGATCTTGGCCCTGTAGTAAAGTCCATTTCCAACACGGCATCGAGGAAGTTGTTCTAGCAAAGATTCTCTGACCAGGTCATTGGGAGAAAATCTAAATGATCATTAATCTAGGAAGAGTGGAATACTAAATTCTCTTTGAATCGTGTTGAACAAATATGCCTTCATTTATGAGAAGTTTGTTCCTTGGTTTCAGGATACATTTATGTCCACGTCTTTCTCTGTTAGAGTTAGGTAGTTAGTTGCTTTTCTAATATAAATAAGTGTTCCTCCTATGTGAGTGAGCAACAGATTGTGTTAAAGTTAGTATTATAATGAGAAACGGTGTTTTGTGTTATTTTTCTTACAAGCAGAACAATCAATGTATATGATTCAAAGTTTATGAATAAAAGCTAATGAAGGTTTGAGTTAAATTCTTGCATAAATTGGTTGATGCTTTCTAAGGGGGCCCACATAGTGAGTATCTGTAGTTAGTTATTTATCTCATGTTGATTATAAGTTAGATTTCATTCTTGAAGGTTTCATTGCAACTCAGTCTTATATTGTTCCTACAGCATCAGGAATCCATCCTTATGTTTGTTCCTGCAATATAAGGCCAGTTCATAGTTTGTTTCTTAGTAATAGTTGTCATGATTTCTGCTTTGATTAAGTTATACTTAAGTTAAGAATACTTTACATTACATTCCTGCAGCGTAAGTAGAATTCCTTTCAAGCATTTATTTCTAGTAAATTGTGACTGAAACTGGTTCTTAGTGCACATACAGTGCTGCTCCATTTCAAGTATATGCTCCCTGGTTTGACAATGTAAATGAATGACCCTAAGAAGATGTTAGTCACCTGCTAGAATGTCCAATTCCTAGGTTAGGATTTTCCATGACTTTTATATCCTTTTGTGGAATCGACCACTTTTGGAACTATTGCCAGGGATGGTGTCAAGCTAAGAACCTATCATAGTCATTGTTTGTAGTAGTTTAGTGTGTTTATTCAAGCATTTTCAAATTCCTTCAATTTACGGTTAATTCTATTGCATGCATAGAAGAATAGACACTCTGGGAAGATTCCTCCCTAACCTTCCATTCATTGATAACAATTCTGAACCAGCTTATAATCTATTTGAGGAAGGAGGAGACCAAGATATCAATCCATTTGCTGAAAACCTATTTGTTGAATTTCCATTTTCCCCTGCTGACGAAGAACGTCAAGAAAATCCATTTCCTTTGAT
The DNA here is from genome assembly GCA_007258455.2 of Sequoia sempervirens. Classification (NCBI taxonomy): domain Eukaryota; kingdom Viridiplantae; phylum Streptophyta; class Pinopsida; order Cupressales; family Cupressaceae; genus Sequoia; species Sequoia sempervirens. The sequence continues at coordinate 51,906 of VDFB02350023.1, forward strand.
ACTCCATCAAGAAAAAATATGGCATATAGTCCACCTAATCAACCTCCTGCTTTTTAATTCTCCATCATTGCTCAGCAAGCTAATGATAACCTTAAAAATATTCCTTCTTCATTACTTCCCAAGTTCTATGGACTAGTTACAGAGGACCCAAACACTTTATTTTTTGAGTTTGACATCCTCTGTCGCAGCTATGATTACACTTTAGATGCTCACAAACTGAAGTTGTTTCCTGCTACTTTGAAGGAGGGAGATCTTAGATGGTTTATGAGTTTGGGAAGGGATGTTGTTGATAGTTGGGCAGCTATGCAAACAAAATTTCTTGAGAAGTACAAAGAATATTGGAAGAGTGGTAGTAAGGGTGATGATATATTCAGAATTCAACAAAAGGAGGATGAAATCCTGGAAGACTATATCTCAAGATTCTTGTTTTCCCTAAAAAAGAATTCAAACCATACTCTCAATGAAGAATCTCAGAAACTACTTTTTCTAAGGGGAATCAGTGACACCTATATAGATGCCCTGGATCTGATGGGAGGAGGAGATATAACCCAAATGCCTTGGGATGATATCAAGAACATATGTCGCAACTACTCTCGAGCAATTGTTAAGGGTAGGGGTCATCGAGCCACAGCGGGAAATTCTTCTACTAATCGATTTTCATGGATGGAGATCACACATTTGTTGTCTGATTTCAAGTAGGATATCATAAATAACATGGATACACAGTTGGATATTATGCAAGCTCGGAAGAAACATGAGGAAGCTAAAACAATCTTTGCTGAGTTCTGTCCACATTGCAGATAGAAGAAATGTGACTACAGATGTATGATGGTGGCTAACCTGGAGGCTAAGTAATTACCTACTGATTTTAAGATAGTAGAGGGTGATGATGACCAAGTATTCTTCGTTGCACAAAGGCGACCATGGGCTCAAAGACAAGGTATGCCTCAAGACCCTTTGACTTTTGGTAATCCTTATTCTAATTACAATAACCAATGGAAACCTACATATGGCCCATCACCACCTTGGAATACTTCTCAACCACACTGACCTAACTATCAGATTCCTCAATGGAAATCTCCTCAAGGAGGTTGGAAATAGCCACAAGGACAATGGACTCCACCGCAAGGTAATTGGCAGTAGAATCCTTAATAGAGAGGTTATCAGCAATGGTAGAACCAATCCCCTGGATCCTTGTAGCTTCAACAGCCACAACCTCCGGCCCTCATACCGCCTCCTATAACACCTGCAACAAATACTGACCCTCCAAAACAAATGCCTATGCCTACTCAACCATTCCCAAATCCTAATAATAAGCAGCAACAACAACAACAGCCTATGTATTTTGCAGAAGCCAATTAGTATCCAGCTTATGCCTTGAATACTAATGATATCCATCTCAAGTTTGGAACCACTCTCCCTACTCCACAGCCGCATGTAATTATAGAAATTTTAGACTCTGCGTCCGAACAACCTATTGATCCTACAAAATATATACCTGTATCAGATACTGTCTCTAAGGAGCCTGTCCTGCAGCATCAGGCCAAATCACCTTTTCCTCAGAGATTGTAAATTATTATATCCAAGTCTACAGAAGAGCCTACCTTTGATATTTTGGATCAGCTAAAGAATGTACACATTCAAACTCCCCTTTTTCAAGCCATTAAAGATGTCCCAATTTATGGAAAAGCCATTAAGGAGGCCTGTTTAAAGAAACTAGGAAGAAAGAAAAAGGATCCCAAAATTATCCATGTTCTAGGACAGTTGGAAGATATTATGTTAGGGAAGGTAGTCATTCCAAAATATACTGACTCTTGGAGTCCTATGGTAAAAATAAGTATTAATGGCCAGATAGTAAATAATGTTTTGATTGATCTTGGTGTAGCCATCAATGTAATGACCAAGCATACTATGGAGTATTTGAATATCCTAACCATTCGGTCTATGCCTACCATCCTGCAGCTTACTGATAGTTCCACAGTAACACTTGATGGAGTGGTAGAAGATGTCATTGTCATCCTTGAGTCTTGGGAATACCCAACAGATTTCACCATATTGTCCACTAAGGCAACTTTGGGAGGATATCCTATTATCCTAGGTAGACCATGGTTAGCCACAGTTGATGATTTTATAGGATGTCATTCAGGAGACATGACAATTTCTGATGGTCAGTCAAGAAATAAATTAGCTTTATACCCACTTGCCCAGCCTCAGCCAAACTTGTCTCAACCAATTTGGCCATATTTAGGAGAGGAAACTAAAGAAGTCAATTCATTGGCTCAACTAATGATGCTGCAAACTAATCCATTTTCCCAGCTTCAAAGTGAGGATGGCCTAATTTTACACATTTTGCAGTCCAACTATGATCTGAGTAGCCCATCTATTCCAGATAGCTATCTTCAGCAGTGTTTCCTATAGCAATTGAATCCTGAGAGCTTGCCACCTAAATTTCCTGTAGTTTATCACAATTTGCTTCGACATAAAATACAGACACCACCTTTATCTACAACCTCCATGAATGATCTTACCAAGCAAGTAGAAGTGTCTCCAAGCCACTGTCTGAACATCAATAATAAGTTACTTAAATCTCAACAAACTGCCCTAGTCACAATGCTGCAAGATCAACACAAAGCTTTTGCATGGGACTATGGGGATATGAAAGGAATAGATCCTCAACTTTGTACTCATAGGATCTACATTAAGGAAGACTTCTCACCTATTAGGAAGCCTCAAAGAAGGATAAACCCAACACTCAAGGAAATAGTTAAAAAAGAGCTACAAAAATTGCTTGATGCTGGTTTTATCTACCCCATTTTAGACAGTCAATGGGTATCTCCATTGGTGATTGTTCCTAAAAAAGGTGGAAAATGGAGAGTTTGTGTAGATTACAGGGAGTTGAACACAACAACTAAAAAGGATCACTTTCCACTACCATTTTTTGACCAAATGCTAGACTCATTGTCTAGTAAAAAGTATTTCTCCTTTTTGGATGGATATAGTGGGTATAATCAAATTAGAATTTCCCTTGAAGATCAGGATAAAACAACTTTTACCAGTCCATGGGGCACTTTTTCCTACTCTGTCTTACCTTTTGGCCTGTGTAATGCACCTGCAACATTTCAAAGGGAAGTGATCAATAGTTTTGCTAACATTTCTCATGATTCTATGGAGATCTACATGGATTACTTCACCACTTATGGAGTTACTTATGAAGAAGCATTATAAAATTTGGAGAAAGTGTTGAAAAGATGTAAGGAGCAAAATTTGTCTTTGAATAGTGAGAAGTACTTTATGATGATGCAAGAGGGAATTGTTTTAGGCCATCATATCTCTCAAGCAAGAATTCAAGTTGATCCTGCAAAAATAGAAGTCATTTTAACTTTGCAAACATCTATGAAACAAAAGGATGCTAGAAGCTTCCTAGGACATGCTGTATATTATAGAAGATTTATCAAAGATTTTAGCAAAATAGTCAGTCCATTATATACCTTATTGACTAAGGATTCTAAATTTAACTAGACTGAGGCTTATGACAAATCTTTCTTGCAGCTTAAGAACTTACTTACTCAGGTACCTATTCTTCAAGGACCGAAGTGGAGTCTGCCCTTTCATATACACATAGATGCTTCTAATTATTCCATAGGGGAATTTTTAGGTCAGAAAGATAATTCCATAGAGCATGCCATATATTTCATTAAAAAAAACCTTCAAGGCCTTGAATTAAACTATACTGTCATAGAGAAAGAATTGCTAGCAGTTGTGTATGCCCTAAACAAGTTTTGACATTATGTCACTAGTTACCAAATATTTTTCCATACAAATCATGTAGCAATAAGGTACCTCATGAATAAGCCTGCCATATCTAACAGATTAGCAAGATGGATCCTATTGTTGCAGGAATTTGATATCACAGTTATTGATAAGCCAGGCCGTGCTAATGTGGTGGCTGATTTCTTGTCAAGACTTCAAACAACTACACCTGCCACCCCTGAGGTAATTGATGATAGCTTTCCTGATGAACATCTATTTTCTATTGCTGCTCAAACTCCATGGTATGTAGATATTGCAAATTATTTAGCAGCCAATAAGATCCTATCCCACTTCTCACCAAAGGAAAGATGATTGTTGGTAGAGAAAAGTTTTAACTTTTCATGGATTGCAAACTGTTTATTTTACACAGGACCTGACCAAGTCATGAGAAGGTGTGTTAGGGAAGATGAGACCTATGGCATTTTGCATGCCTATCATGATGAGCCATGTGGTGGGCACTTTGTAGCCAAGAGAACATCTATGAAAGTGCTTGCTATAGGATATTATTGGCCCACACTACACAAGGATGTTGCAGCCTACACTAGAAAATGTGACAGATGTCAACACATGGGGAGACCAACAAGGTTTGATGAAATGCCCCTATATCCTCAAGTGGTAGTTAGTCCCTTTGACAAGTGGGCCATGGATTTTGTTGGGCCTATTGATCCTCCATCCAATGGGAAATCATACATTTTGGTTTGCACTAATTATGTAACCAAGTGGGTAGAAGTGAAAGAAATGACACATGCCCATGACAATAAAGTTGTTGAGTTCTTATATGAGCTGATTTTTACTCAGTTTGGAGTCCCAAGGGAACTTGATATTGATCAAGGAGCTTAGTTTACATCAAACTTAATCACTACATTGATGAATGATTACAAGAACAGGCATAGAAAATCTAGCCCCTATCACCCTCAAGCCAATGGTCAGGCAGAGGTTACCAACAGAGAAATTAAGGCAATCCTTACTAAGATAGTACAATTACACAAGAAGGATTGGAGCAGTCGCCTTCCTGAAGCAGTCTAGGCCTATAGGACAACATAGAAAACAACTACAGAGTTCACTCCTTTTGAGTTACTCTATGGAAAAACTGCCATGTTGCCAATAGAGTTTGAACATAAGACCTTAAGGACTGCTCTCTAGCTTAACATTGATATTTTAGAAGCCCAAAAGGAACGCCTCCTATAGCTGAATGCATTGGATGAGATAAGGAAAGCTGCCCTGCAGCATACTGAAGCTATCCAACAGCAAACAAAAAAATGGCATGACCACCATATCAGAACTAAGCGATTCTCTGCTAGTGATTGGGCGCTACTCTATGACTCCAGGTACAAGGAAAATCAAGGTAAACTCACCACAAGATGGCTTGGTCCTTATGAAATAGAAAATGTGTTTGATAATGGTTCAATTTAGTTAGCTACAGTAGATCCTATCAGATTCAAGCTATTGGTTAATGGACACCGTCTTAGGTTGTATTATAATCCAGCGTCCAAAGAAGAATTTATGAAGCAGTTTGTTTCAGATGCGGCCACTGATCTTCCTACAGCAAAAGGCTTTGGCCTTTCTCCTGCAACATCTCTTTAAAATTCTATGTTGCATGCCCATAATAAAGGTTTCCTTTTTAAGGAAGCCACTTTCTCCATTTTTCATCTATCACCACCATTCATTTCCTCTTCTTCCACATCACCCATCCATGTCATCCATCATGTCATACCACCCTCATTTATAGTTTCAATTCTAGCCATTATTTCATGCTGAGTTGTGATCTTTCCTAGCATGTACAAGCACTTATTACAAGGTATGCAATATCTTTTATTGTCACATCATTTATTTATTTCATTTATTCATTAATTTCTATATACATATCAATCATCATTGTTTGTTCTTTGCCTATCCTTTCACACATGTGTGGACACATGCCAAATTTTTAGTAGGGGGTGAGGATAATCCATTTCAACCTTTTCTTATGCCACTGTCACAACTATTAAGAAATTTTTATTTTCTTGTACTTACCAAGTATGACTACATGCTTTCATCCTAAACAACAATTAACTGCTTGATTTGAGTAGTTTTTAACAATCATTTGATGCAATTATCCTTTGTGTCATTCTTGGAAAAGTAAAGAAAAGTGACAGCAGGGCAGAAGAAGTTTTTTAAATTTTCAGAAGAAGTTTGAGTTTCTAGAATCTTAGCAGGGATAATTTGTGAATATGGGTGGCCAATTAGTAAGACATGAGCCTGAAGCTCATGAAATCTTGATGCAAAATCCTCAAGTGGTTCAGGCATTCAACAATTGCGGTTGGCTGAATTATTTTCTAAGGATAGATTCCTATAATGAGGAAGTTGCAAGTGCGTTTTTGAGAACTCTTTTAGAGGGAGAAGCTATAGTGTGGGGTTTGATAGTAGTCGTTACAAAAGAGTAGATTGCAGAAGTAACTGGGCTTTTGGCGGTAGGAGAAAATTTTTCTTCAAGGAGAGATGTTGTCTTTGCTAGGGAAAAATTCACAATACCAACAGATGGACCCTTGGAGGTTTCCAAACAAGGATGCAAACGGGTGTCACTGCCTCCTCCATACTCAGAATATGCCACTTTCATAATCAGGTACTTGACTTGTGAGGGACATTTTTTCTATTTGCATTCCTATCATTTTAAACTATTGAGTCATATGAGGCACGGTTTAGCTGTCAATGTTCCAATTTTTTTGTTAAACCTTTCAAAAAATTGCACCCATGAAACCCAGAGGGGTAGGGACAACTCTATCGCCCTTCATGCACACATTAAATTCTTGATCGATCATTCCTTGAGGAATGTATCACCCCTTTCTTGGCAAGAATTTGTTTCCCAAAAGGGTCTGCAACCTCCAGAGCCTCCTAGAGCACTCCCTGCACAACACAAGAAAAAGAAAAAGAGAGTAGAATCTACAAGTAGGGAAGTAGAGCAAGAATCATCTACTCCTGCAACACTTAGTCCTGTAGCCTCCACACCAGAGCCCTCTACCCAAGTACAAATCAGGTCTACTAGTAGAAAGAAAAAGGGAAAACGAAGGTAGGAGAGTCATCTAGGGTAGAATAAACCCCATAATCTAACCCTCATGTTCAAAAGAAAAAATGTTCTACTCCACTCTTTCCTGCAACATGTTCCCCTGTAGTAGTTTCTCCTGCAACAACACCTGTTGCTACTATAGTTTCACTATCATCTTCTTCTACTGAGTCTGAATCCTCTAGGCAAGTTAGAAAGAGGAAAGCCACGAAAGTGTCTCCTGCAGCTGTTACTTTAGAAACATTGTCAAAAAGAGTTTCATCAAGGAAACAACATAAAGTTACCTCAACCTCTGTTCAACATAAAATTATAGTAATTCATAAGGAATCTGAAGAATTCAGTCATGATGTTTCTTAGAATGTATCTACGAATGTTTCGCAAAGTCCATCTGTTATTCCTAGGGAAGTGCAAACTGAGACAGTGGAAGTTGAGGAAGCACAACATGGTAGTGGTAATGAAAGGGGGATGCCAAGTCTTGATGACTTGGTTGAAGCAGTTAGACAAGTTTCAGAAGAAACACAATCTCCTCCTGAGCAGCAACATGAGTCCATCCTACAGCAAGAGGAATAATAGCTTGAACCATCTGAAGTGTCCAATGAAACATCATTACCCACTAAAACTTGTCGAGCATTGGTTGTTTATAAAAGGACATTGTTGATTGAATATTTAGAATATCTTAGGACTACATGGAGGCCTGTTACATTTCAAACTTTGAGTTTCCACCATTTAGCTAGAACTGAAATTCAACAAAGTCTTTGGGAAGAAGAAAAAAAGAAATTGAAAAGGGAAATTGAAAGACAAAAATAGGAAATTCAAGAAATGAAAGAGAAAATGGATGAAATGGTGAAAATAACTAGTAAAATTATGGAATGAAGACCACCACCTAGGGTATATGCTATGTTCCTTAAAGAGAATTTTCTTTGGTTCCAATTGATGAGAATTTCAATAAATTTAGACCCTATCATTCACACAGCTAAGGAATTTTATGATTCATATCAAGTAGCACCCAGTTGGCTGAAAAATTCTTTATGTGAGTTTTATTTGCATGGTTTGCTAATTCCCTCTAAAACAGAGTGGAATCCGCTTCTCTACATTGGTGACATTCATCTGAGGTCACTCATGTCTTGGGCAGCCAATGAAACTAACTATGGAAGACAATTAGAGGCTTATGAAGAGGCTGAAAGGAATGGACCTATTCCACTGTGACCTGAAAGTTTAGCTCCCCACACAATTCTAAGAACTTGGCTTACTGTTGTGTATGGATTCAATGATTAGACAGAAAGAATGAAAATATTTGATATCAGGAAGCAGGTGTATGATGAGTTCAAAGACCAAACATATCTATTTTGGAAGCTTTCATCTTCCAGAATTGAAACAAGATTGGAAAAACTAACTATTGGTTTGAGGAAATCTAAGCCTCATAGCCCTCTGAACTTTAAGGAAACAATTAGAAGGACAGAGAAGTATATGCAGCTTGGTCTCCAGAGAAGGTTTGAGTTATGGTTACCATTAACATTTTGACCTCCAATTTTGATGTGGCCACTTTACCCTTATCGGGCTACAAATGTTAATGAGGATGCAAAAACCCACAAGTATGAGAGATGGCAAAGTTTCAAACATTTCTACTACAAATTTGGAACTTCATTACAGAGCCATACTACTCCTACTGATTTCAGAGAAGCAACTAGAAAGCTTAATGTTGGAGGACCATCATTAGGATAAGTAGGGGGAAATGATGAGCTCAAAATATACTCATAATTTGAATATTATGATGTATTTTTAATACCCTTACTCTTATTGCTGATGGTTGTTTCAACTCTTTGATTAAAGGTTTTTTTATCTAAAATCGGGTAGTATTCTGTAGCAACACATTCCTATATTCCTACAGCTTAACATCTCTATGTGTCTGTATTAATTGCCCTGTTTGACCTCCCGAATGACTAATATAATGCATGTGGTTTTTGGATAATGAAATGGATTTAATATATGATTAATAAATGTGTATCATGTTATTTTCCACGTGTGCTTTCTTTCGTTTCTGCTGCCATGTGCGTCGTAGGTTGTTGAAGGAAGCATGAACGATTCAAAGAGTAGCAGATCTCGGCCTTGTAGTAAATTCCATTTCTAGCATGACATCGAGGAAGTTGTTCCAGCAAAGACTCTTTGACCGGGTCATTGGGAGAAAATCTAAATGATCATTAATCTAGGAAGAGTGGAATACTAAATTCTCTCTTAATCGTGTTGAACAGATATGCCTTCATTTATGAGAAGTCTGTTTCTCAGTTTCAGAATGAATTTATGTCCACGTCTTTCTTTGTTAGAGTTAGGTAGTTAGTTGCTTTTCTAATATAAATAAGTGTTCCTCCTGTGTGAGTGAACAATAGAGTGTGTTAAATTTAGTATTATAATGAGAAACACTGTTTTTTGTTAGTTTTCTAAGTACAAGCAGAACAATCAATGTATATGATTCCAAGTTTATGAATAAAAGTTGATGAAGGTTTGAGTTCAATTCTTGCATAAACTGGTTGATGCTTGCTAAGGGGGACCACTTAGTGAGTATTTGTAGCTAGTTATTTATCTCCTATTGATTATAAGTTAGATTTCATTCTTGAAGGTTTTAGTGCAAACTCAGTCTTATATTATTCCTGCAACATCGGGAATCCATCCCTATGTTTGTTCTTGCAGCATAAGGCCAGTTGATAGTTTGTTTCTTAGTAATAGTTGTCATGATTTCTGCTTTGATTAAGTTATGCTTAAGTTAAGAAGACTTTACATTACATTCCTACAGCATAAGTAGAATTCCTTTGAAGCATTTATTTCTAGTAAATTGTGACTGAAATTGGTTCTTAGTGCACATACAGTGCCACTCCATTTCAAGTATACATTCCCTGGTTTGACAATGTAAATGAACGACCATAAGAAGATGTTAGTCACTTGCTGGAATGTCCAATTCCCAGGTTAGGATTTTCCATGAATTTTATATCCTTTTGTGGAATTGACCAATAATCCTAGCATATACATGATCTTTCTTATTGTACCATCTCCAATATAGCTTAGCTGATAATGCTAGACCATTAAGGCTAGCAAGCCACAACTTAAGTCCACCTTCTTGTTTCAGCTTGCAAATGGTATCCCACTTCACCAAACACCACTTTGAACAAGCCAAAATACCAACCCATAAAAATTGACTTGCAAGGGAGTCAAACTCTTTGATAAAAATAGGGGGATCCACCTAAAGCATACACCTATAATTAGGAAGAACCCACACAAAATAATTTAGAAGCATCAGGTGACTTGCAAAGGACAACCACCTATGGGTCCAATGATTCAATCTCACTCAATTTTTTTCCAAAATTCCTTGCTTAGAACCCTTCAGAAGGGTGCCAAAAGAGAGAGGTATGCCGAGATAGGTATGCCAAAAGAATACAAGAGATTTGCTAATAATCAAGCAAGAGGGTGTTGAAGAAGAAAATAAAAGATTTACCTTCTTTGATCTATTGGCTAGAGGAAGTAAGAAATATGTTTAGCACATTACAAAAATTATTGGCCTCTCTAATCTTAGCGACACCCATTAGAGTAGTATCATCAACAAACTATAAATGTGTTTGAGGAGGTAAACCATTACCCAAAATCCATCCATAGATAAGGCCTTGATTAACATGACACTTAAAAACCCTCCCCAAACCTTTAGCAAAAAGAATAAATAAATATGATGAAAAAGGATCACCTTGGTGAAGCCCTCTAGATGCCCTAAACAAGGCAGATGATTCCCCATTAATCAACACAGAGAAAGAAGTGGATGTGACACAACTCATAACCCACTTCACCCACTCATAAAAACCAAAAGAACAAAGAACTTTTAAGAGAAAAGACCATTTGACCCTATCATAGGATTTAACCATGTCCAATTTAATAAACATAGATCTATTTTTCTTTTGAAATCATCATAGAATGAATGGTCTCAACCACAATGACCACTTTATCAAATATTTTTCT
>VDFB02350024.1:0-11487 GCA_007258455.2 Sequoia sempervirens
TAGGCCAAGGAAAAGTATCTTGACTAATGTCTTCAATCTGCAAAGCTTCTCTAATTGCCTGCAATTCTCGAGGAGGGTTGGGCAATAATGGAATAAATGATGATGAGTCCTCAAGCTCAGTTTCCTCATCAGCAACAATTTCAAAAGTTGCTACTAGTTCAGCTATGTTCTCTACTGGTTCTTTCATTGTGTGCAAAAGATTGGAGATTTCAGTACTTGTAGCAGGAAACAAATTTAAAGCATCACAATCAATTGCAACATCACTATAGTATGGACCATTTTCAATTTTGTATATCAATGCAGCCATGACATTATGTTTGTCAACATAGCAATCATAGTTTGTTCCTTGAATGCCAGTTCTTTGAACAATGACCACTTCAATATCATGTAGGAAACGTGGCAACAAAGTTGTAATGGATTTGATGTCTTGAGGGAAGCTTATAGTATGGCTACTATATTTGTATTGGCCTCCTCTAGCATGGGTCACTTGCAAAACTGGAGCAACTCTAGCTATAAGCATTTCTTCAACCTGAGTCAAATTTGCAAGGACAGGAGGCTATAGTCCTGGGTCTATCTTGTTCATTGAACTGAATTGGTGAACACCCTTTTCAGAAACACAACACTGGAAACAACGTCTGGGTTGGATGCTCGCACTTCCATGCCAATGTAGCTTTCCTTGCAAACACTACAAACTTTCAAATCAGACAAAGCATCAATGCGCCAGTGGAGGGACTGAATTGTAGTGCAAAAAGGATCTCCAAACATACTTTTAAAATGGTGATGGGCGGACAACGCGGGTGCCAAGCCATGCCTAGAAAGGTTGTATTGAGATTCACATCTGCCCACTTTCGAGGCACCTTCATTGGGAAGGTTATGTGCAAGCTGCAAAGGGTCATGTGTTTCTAACAAGCTCGATAACAATTGCAACATAGCCTCTTGATTAGGTAGGGCCAAGAAAGAAGAAACTACGACAACTCTTTGTTCCAAGTATTTGGCGTGATGACTTGTACAGATCTGGTCTCTATGTTGCACATAATAGATTTGGTTTCTTTGGTGTTTTACTACCTTTTTTGGGTCCACACTTCATGTAGGACTAGAACTTGAATAGGGTTGAGGAGCCTACAACCATAATATGGGGAAAACAATAAAGTGCTTGTAAACACCAACTCAAAGAACAATGGTATAGCTAAAGAGATCAAGCCAACTCAAAACATCACAATTGTTTACTAGCATGATGGGTGACAAGAACCAAGAGAAGAAGTTCTAAACACAAGTGCATATGGGTGTGATGGAAAGGAAGTAAGGAGAGCAGAAGTTGCAAATATATATATATATATGGATCAACAAGTTTAAATGAAAATGTATATGAATGTTGTTTGTAACTAATTTCACATACATACATGTCTACATATAAAAAAATTTGGTCAAAGATTAAAAACCAGAGCATGTTGTCTCAATGTATAATCACTTCTATAAGCAGCTGGGAAAAAGGGAAAAGAAAATAGATGTCCAACCAGCAAAAGCTGGAAAAAATGCATCTAACTTGAGAAACATATGTTTTGGTATAGATTTTGCTTCGTAAGTATATATATATATATATGCATTGTATCTCTTGCATGCATAATAGACAAGACTATATATAAACATTGACTGCATTTAATTTCACATAGAGAGATATATGTACATAGGGAAAATAAAATCAAACACACTAAAAGAAGGCTTGCTTTCCACCCTACCATATTGTGTCATGGAGCCTTGAGGGCTCTCAATAAACCCCCCAGCAAGAAGATAGATTGTCTAGCTCTATAATCAATGTTGAGATCAATGTTTAATATTACACTTAATATACAACCTATCATACATATGAATGTCGTTTGCATCTAATATCACAAAAATACACATGTGCACATAGGAAATATAAAATGAAACACAACAAAAGAGGGCTTGCTCTCCACCCTACCTCATTGGGTCATGGATCCTCATGGGATCTCACCAAACCCCCTAGCAAGAACATACATTCTCCATAACTTTGATCAATGGTGAAACCAATGTTTCTTATTACAATTAATATACATCCTATCATTCTAACAACTCCTTTTTGAGGCTCAAAGAAATAATAACTAAAAAGGTGCATCTAACTTCAGATACCTATATATCAGTATAGATTTTTTTTTGCAAGTACATATATAGGCATTGCATGACTTGGATGCATATGTAAGAATCTGTTCAACAAACATGGGTACATATAAGAAGCAATACCCAGAAAGCAAAAAAATGTAGACATGTACAATGATGGAAAACTTCCAACCATAACATTTGAAAACAGCTTGAATGGATAACAGAAACATTCCCATGCAGCCAGGGAGAACAATGACGCAAAGAACTAATTTAAATGAGCTGAATTTTGGAATGCAAGCATAAGGTAATCCCAAGGTAGGTTTATCTCACAACTGTAATCTCGGCAACATAAAGAGAAGTAAACTAGGAATGGAATTTTTAGGGGAAATGGAAGAAATTTGTAGTTTTGGAATGATGGTGAAGATGGATGGAAGAACAGCGGAGGGATAGACAGGAATTGGAATGGAAAGGAAGCGACGGTTCATGCAGCCTTGAGGGCTCTCAACAAATCCCTGAGCAAGAAGATAAATCGTCTAGCACTATAATTAATGTTGAGATGAGTGTTTAATATTACACTCAATATATAGCCTATCATACATATGAATTTTTGCATGTAATCTCACAAACATACACATGTCCACATAGGAAATATAAAATGAAACACAACAAAATAAGGCCTGCTCTCCAACCTACCATATTTAATATTTACAATTGGTTCATCGAATTTTTTATTGATATGCGAACATTATATAGTTGGGAGTGATGAACATATTTTTTGGAGCACCCATGCTAAAGTAGACGTATACGCAACATGCAATGCACATAATCATCATGTGAAAAATCTAAGGCACATGCATCAAAACACTATTGCCCTCCAGTGCATGCAGTCAGAAATGCTACAAAATCCATAGAAAACAACATGACTTGTAATTTCTTAGAAAATGCCATGAATTTTTAAGTCATGACAAATGCCACGAATTTTGTAGAATTTCCCTGCATTCTCTACAGGCCAAAATAGCTCCTTTGTTTCATCATCCTCACAATCTTAAATGCAATACATGTTTGACAAATATTTAACCAATGAACTGCATATCCCATGATTACATTTATGCAGATTTCTGTTTGCAAAAGCAACATGCTCATCAGGAAAAAATAGTTTCATGTTTATGAATTACATGGCATGTCATTCAGTATGCTCATCCTGGCAGGGCTTGACACATCAACATTTTTTTAATTTAATTATTCATCAGCTTAATTAAAAATAAATGCGCTTGGCACGTTGATAGAGAAGGATAGTGAAATTGAACGCCGGCTGGCAGGGCTTGGCACTTCAACATTAATTTATTTATGCTTTCCGTATAGTGGCGATGGTTTGGCGATGGTTGTAATAACACTTTCCAATTTTTGATAAGGCATTGTTGGGTGTCATTCTCTGGGTTTACCTGCCATGAGAGCTTTGAGGAATGACTGGAGTTTTTTGGAAGACTTTCATGGTGATAAGGATTGTGTGTGTTTTTCCTCTAACACTTTTGGAAAATACGGGTTGCTTTGCAGGCCGAGTATATTGATGCAAAAAGGATAAACAATGTGATGCAACCAAAAAAAAAAAAATTCCTCTCACACACACATGACAACGGTTTGTGGTTTTCCTCCATAATCACATAAACCACAATCTACAATGGTTATAAAAGAGCGAACCATAAATTGAATTTTTTTTTGTGGGAAACGAATATGTTTTTTCAAGTTTTCCTGCTCTCCACTATGTTCAATGGTTAGATGAAAGTTCCATATTACACTTTATATATAGCCTATTATTCTAAGAATTCCTTTTTGAGGCTCAAAGAAATAATAACTAAAAAGGTGCATTTAACTTCATATATATATATATATATCAGGATAGATTTTGTTTTGCAACTGCATATAAATGTATTTCATGCATTGGATGTATCAATGGTTTGATCAATGTTTCATATTACAATTAATATACAACCTATCATTCTAAGAATTGTTTTTTGACACTGAAAGAAATTAAAAGTAAAAAGTTGCATCTAACTCCAGGTACATATATATCGGTATAGATTTTTCTTTGCAATTGCATATATCTACATTGCATGCTTTGGTTGCATATGTAGATATCTATTGCTTGGGTATATAAACACACAAAAGGTACATGTAGAAATGTATGTATGTTAGATTAGATGTAGACAATATACATATATAGATAGATGCAAACTTATATATATGTAAATATTTGGACATAGGGAAAATAAAATGAAACACAACAAAAGAAGACATGCTTTCCACCCTACCATATTGGGTCATGAAGCCTCATAGGCTCTCACCAAACCCCCGAGAAAAAATATACATTATCCACCACTGCGATCAATGGTGAGATCAATTTTTCATATTACACATAATATACAGGCTATCATTCTAAAAATTAGCCAAGGAAGGACGAGCTAGTGTGGGTGTTTGTTGCAACTATTTGGGCCGACAATTTTCACAGATGTAGTCTCTATGCTACACATAATAGAGTTGGGTTCTTTGGAATTTTGTTGGCTTTTTTGTTCCACACTTGATGTAGGACTAGAACTTGAACATGTTTGAAGAGCGTAGAACCATAATATGACGAAGAAAATAAAATGCTTGCAAACACCAACTTAAAGAGCAATAGTGCAGCTAAAGAGATTAAGCCAAGTCAAAAAGCACAATTGTTTAGTAGCATGATGGACGAGAAGAATCAAGAGGAAAAGTTGTAAACATATGTGCATATGGACATGACAGGTAGAAAGAAAGGAAAGTAGAACTTTAAAAAATGTATATATATGGATGTTGTCTGTAACCAATTTCATATATATACATGTCCACATAGAAAAAAAATTTGGTTGAAGGCCATAAAATAGAGCATCTTGCAAACACCAACTTAAAGAGCAACAATGCAGCTAAAGAGATATACATGTGCACATATAAAAAAAATTTGTTGAAGACTATAAAATAGAGCATCTTGCCTCAAAAAGTGCATGTAACTTCAGATACACATATATCAGTATAGATTTTGTTTTGTAAGTATATATATGTGTTGCATTCCTTGTATGCATAATAGGCAGTACTATATATGAATGTTGGCTGCATCTAATTTCACATATGTTTTGGATATTGTTTTTTCTTTTTTTTTTCACAAAAACAACTTGGAAATCATAGGCCCGAGACAATTACTTCACACAAGAATAGGTACAAAATGTTTCAGTTAACAACAACAATTTAAATAAATATGCAATGCTACTCTTGAACAAGAAAAATGCAACTGTCAATTGAAACATATATACCCATTCTATCAAATGTTTCACCAATTTTTGGATGAATGGACATAGGGGCAAGCTATGCCAAGTAGCAATTAATTTTTGTGGGAAAGGAATGCACATTTGGACCATATATGAATGTTAATTTCACATAGAAACATATCTGCACATAGGGAAAATAAAATGAAACACACTAAAAGAAGGCATTCTCTCCACCCTACCATATTGTGCCATGGAGCCTTGAGGGCTCTCAACAAACCCCTGAGCAAGAAGATAAATTGTCTAGCACTATAATCAATGTTGAGATCAATGTCTAGCAATTTTTGGATGAATGGATAGAGGGTCAAGCTGTGCTAAGTAGTAATTAATTTTTGTGGGAAAGGAATGTACATTAGGACTATATATGAATATTGGCTGCATCTAATTTCACATAGAAACATATCTTCACATAGGGAAAATAAAATGAAAAACACTAAAATAAGGCTTGCTCTCCACCCTACCATATTGCGTCATGGATCCTTGATGGCTCTCAACAAACCCCCAAGCAAGAAGATAATTTTTGTAGCACGATAATCAATTCTAAGATCAATGTTTAATATCAGACTTAATAAACAACATGCCATACATATGAATATTGTCTGCATCTAATCTCATAAACATACACATCTGCACATAGGAAATATACAATGAAACACAACAAAAGAAGGCCTCTCCACCTTACCATATTGGGTTATGTAGACTCATAGGCTCTCACAAAATCCCCTAAGCAAGAACATACATTATATACCACTATGTTCAATGATTAGATCAATGTTTCATATTACACTTAATATACAACCTACCATGCTTAGAATTGCTTTTTGAGGCTGAAAGAAGTAATAACCAAAGAGGTGCATCTAACTTCAGATACATATATATTAGTTTGGATGCATATGTAGAATTTTTTTTCTTGCATATATATATACATAAAAAGTATGTGTAGAAATGTGTGTATGTGGAATTAGATGTAGACAATATACATAAGTGGTTCCCAATAAAAAAAGTGGATTAAATTGGTAATCCCAAAAGAATAAATATATGAAGGAGTATATATGAATGTTTTCTACATCTAATATCACATACATACATATTTGCACATAGGGAAAATAATATGAAAGTCATTTTGGTGGCTCAGAGCTCTTATAGTAGGTAAAGCTAGAGAACGACACCCAACAATGGCTGATCAAAAATTGCACAAACTATTTTATTGCTTGACCATGTTTTCTCAAGTTTTAAATCATAGGTGTTATTACAACCATCACCAAACCATTGCCACTATACGGAAAGCATACATCAATTAATGTTGAAGCGCCAAGCCTTGCCAACTATGGTTCAATTTTGTTGGCCTTCTCTATCGATGTTCCAAACATATTTATTTTTTCATTTATGTAATTTCAATCTCACCTCCTTTTTTCCAACCAACCAGGAGCTACACAACAGGAGTTTGGAAAACTAGGAAGGCTGAAAAATTCATGGCCTAAGTGTTCCCGCAATAATCCTATCATCTTAACAAGAAACATATTCCTACATATGTATCCAATGCATGCAATGCATATATATGTAGTTACAAAAAAAATCTATACCGATATATGTATCTGAATTTAGATGCACTTTTCCATGTAGCAGCGATGGTTGCAAGGAAATAAAGCAGTTTAGGTTATATAGTTAATGATATTTTCCATAAGGCATTGTTGATTTTTGTTCTTTGGATTTAGCTATATTGTTTCATTTATGATCTCCATATAGTGGCGATGGCTGCAAGGTGATTAAATAGTTTATGTTGTTTTCGATAAGGCACTGTTGGGAATGGTTGCATGGAATTCTTAGAATGATAGGATGTATATTAACTATAATATGAAACATTAATCTAACCATTGAACACAATGGTGGATAATGTATTTTCTTGCTCAGGGGTTTGGTGAGAGGCTCAGACAAATAACATCTATCCTTCCAAAATAATAAGCATAGGAAGGAGTTGATACCCACTCATTGTTGATTACTGTTAAATAGGTTCAACAATATTATTTCATTTATGATTTCCATGTAGTGGTGATGGTTGCAAAGGAATAAAATAGTCTACATATATGCTTAGAAAGAAAAATCTATACATATATATATATATATATGTATCTAAAGTTATATGTAGACAACACACATGTATATCCATAGGTGGACTTGTTAATAAAAAAATCACCATGAGAGCAAAGGAAATAAACGTCAGTTGGCATAGCCTGCCACGACAACATTGTTTCATGTATGGTTTCCATATAGCGCCAACACTCATAATAATATTTAGCATTCTAAACTTACCAAAGCAATTGAACAATTTATGTTATTTTCAATAAGGCATTGTTGACTCTTGTTTTGTAGCTTGAGCTGCTATCAACACTATGAGCCACCATTATGACAAGGGTTTTTGCAAACAACATACATAGATATCCACACCTAAACTTGTCAATACATGTGAGAACATATATAAATAAGTTTAAATGTAGATATATATGTATGTTTCCTAAGCACAGGAGATAAACATCACTTGGCACAGCTTGACACAGTCACATTGTTTCATGTATGGGATCCATATACTGGTGATGGTTGCAATAATATCTAGCATTTATAACTTACCAAGGAAATTAAGCAGTTTATGTTATTTTCAATAAGGCATTCTTCACTATTAGTTTGTAGCTTTAGTTGCACAACATACATAGATATCCACACCTATACTTCTCAATACATGTGAACATATATATGTAAGTCAAAATGTAGTTACATGTGTCAACAAGTATAAATGTAGATATATATGTATGTTGTGGCATCTTAGTTTAGATACATATAAATGTGCACAATTTTATTTTTTTGTACGTGTATATCGATGCAATAGACGATTTCCTCCTTTGTAAAGCATTTTTTTTATTGCTTTGTGCAACATGAATTTTTCTAAGCAAGTTCAACTCTCGGTATTTGATATTGTAACCATTTTCACTATTTTCATTGTCTTGAGAATTCCTATGGAATGACAATATTATAACATGTATGGCTTGCATGTAGCAGCAATGGTTGCAATAACACCTACCATCTAAAACTTAGCAAAGCAATAAAACAATTTATGTTATTTTCAATTGGGCATTGTTGACTGCTATTATGCAACATCAGTTGCTATCAGGATTGTGAGCAACCACTGTGGCAAGGTTTTTTGCACATAACACACACAAATATCCACACCCAAACTTTCCAATACATGTAAGCACACGCACACACATATATATTTAAGTGCAAATGTAGATATATATCTATGCTGGGTGCATCTAATTTCATATACACACATATGTGTAGACACTTTTTCTATGTACAAATATATGCAAGCAAGAGATATCTAAGTATGCATGGAGTGCATATATATACACCCACTAAAAAAAATTTGATAGATATATATCTGCATACAAGCACATATACATCAAAAGGTATAAAAAACACTTACATATACTTACATGTAGGAACAAGTTTAAATGTAGACATATATGTATGTTGTGTGCAACTTACTTTAGATATAATTATATTTGCAGATTTATTTTTTTCGTATGTGTATATCCAAGCAATAGATATCTAGATATGTACACATTTTTTTTTGGTAAAGATGCATATGCATGCTACATATGGCTTAAACGATCAACGATACTTGTGAAGATAACTATACAATATTATGGTGTGCATGTAGTGGCGATGGTTGCAATAACACCTACCATCTAAGAATTAGCAAAGCAATAAAACAGTTTACGTTATTTTCAATCAGGCATTGTTGACTGATGTTCTATAGCATCAGCTACTATGAGGATTGCGAGTAACCACTGTGGTGAGGTTTTTTGTACATAACACACATAGATATCCACACCTAAACTTTTCAATACATGTAAGCACATACATATATACATACAAGGACATATACATTAAAAGGTATTAAACAGACATATAGCTATTTCTATGTGATATATATATTTATTTATTTATTTATTTATACTAATACTTGCATGTAGGAACAAGTTTAAATGTAGAGATATATGTATGTTGTGTGTGACTTACTTTAGATATACATATATTTGCAGACATGCGAACATTATATAGTTGGGAGTGATGAAAATATTTTTTGGAGCACCTGTGCTAAAGTTGACGTATACGCAACATGTAACACACATAATCATCATGTGAAAAATCTGAGGCAGATGCATCAAAGCACTCTTGCCCTCTAGTGCATGTAGTAAAAAATACTAGAAAATCCATGACAAACAACATGACTTGTAATTTCTTGGCAAATGCCATGAATTTTAAAGTCATGACAAATGCCACAAATTTTATAGCATTTCCTTGCATTCTCTGCAAGCCAAAATAGCTCCTCTGTTTCTTCATCCTTGCAATCTTAGATGCAATGTTGTATAGATGTATATGCATGCTACATATGGCTTAAATGATCAATGATATTTCTCAAGATAACTATACAATATACAAATTATTAAT
Source organism: Sequoia sempervirens (assembly GCA_007258455.2). NCBI lineage: Eukaryota > Viridiplantae > Streptophyta > Pinopsida > Cupressales > Cupressaceae > Sequoia > Sequoia sempervirens. The sequence continues at coordinate 9,966 of VDFB02350024.1, forward strand.
GCTTATAATGATACAAGAAACAATACATTCTATTAGGCTGGATTTTAATAAACTGGACTCAAGCAAAAATAGAAAAGTATTGCACAATCAATAGAGAAGAGTCATCATTGAACATTATATAGGAAATATGGTAACACAAATGAACTTATTCAACTCTAATAGAATCAAAGATAACCATATGTGAGATGGTTTTATGAATGGAGAGCTAGCACATTTATATTCAACATTCAGCCGCCATCAGAAGATGAAAATCACACATAAGATATTGAAATAAGTATGGGTTGAAGGGAAAAAACATTATAGCTGAGAAACATATGATATCCAAATGCAATATGAATTTTTGAATGGACATGCAAAAGTAGGATATAGAAAATTTAAGTAGCATCAAAAAATTATAAAGCACATATATGAGATGAGCAACAACATTCAAAAGAATACATGAAAATTGGTGTAAATACTCATATATGTGAGAAAGACAACACATGTATAATCATGCTACAGATGCCTTACATGATCAATGATACTTGTGAAGATAACTATACAATATACAAACTATCAATGCTCATAATGATACAACAAATAATATTACACACATGTGTATCAACATGTTGTATGGGCTGAAAAAATCCAATTGCGTGCATATATGGTTATGCATATTCATATGTAGATATATAAATGCATACAACCATGTCCACAAATATACATAAGAACAGTTGTAAATACTAATACATGCATTGAATAGAGCTACATAAGTTTATAACCAAACAACATAAAGAAAAATGAGGAGAACACACTAAAAGGTGAACGAAACTATAAGCAACATAAACAATACAAAACAAAAGAATTGTAACATTTTTTTTTTAACTTTATAAGTTATACTACATTGTATCAATTAATAACCAGTTCTACAAGAAGTAAAGCAACATGAACAAAAAGAAAAGGTGTTCTGGTGTGACAGGATGCCAAAAAATGGAAAAGAAAATAGATATCTAGCCAACCCAGGCTCCAAAAAGTTCAGGTATTGATTATCTCTATAGAGACCTACCTAGTATAGGATATTGCAGACAAATCTAAGAGCAACAACTTGCACTCAACTTCAAAGTTAATTCTTGCAACTTTGACTATTGTTGTTTTAAGCCTTGTTTCTAAATTATAGGTCTGTATTTTAATAAAAACAATGAAAACAAAAGAATTGTAGATGACACCATTGATGACAGACTCAATAGTCATCGTAGCAGAAGACCCATATTGCAACATATATAGCTCTTTTTCTGACATTTGCAATAAGCTTGTTGGAGCCTCATCAAAAGTAGTAGCCCAAATCTCACCTAGGTGGTCTTCCATCTTCAGCTACAACAAATATTAGAAGTCACAACCAGGAACGGTTGTCTGGCATTTAGGGAAGTACCACATATTATTGGTAGACCCTTCAAAATTTTTCTTGCATTATCTGCCATTAGCCTGCAAGGGACATGTAGTGTAACAAAATGCATGTGTTTTAATATATTTCACTATTGCCTTC
>VDFB02350026.1:0-59844 GCA_007258455.2 Sequoia sempervirens
GAACTATGATACTTGGGTTCATGTCGATGGAATCTAGACTTATGATGGGTACCAATGTCTTGAGCGTGAGCTGTATAACCAAGGCTATGATATTATGTGTTTATTCAATATAAAAGGGGTTCTAGGATACCTTGTTCATGAAGGAATAATCCTTTTCCTTTGTAGTTCATACTTTGACACACTCATTTGCCAACGAGATATGTATTATTTATGAAACAAGATGCAAGTCTATCATGAGGTGGATGTGATATGCAAGAAATAACAAGATCTTGGAGTAAACCACATTAAATAAAAATAAAAGTGAGGGAACCCATTTGATAGGTAAGGGGCTCACAAATAGCTTGAATAAGGGTGATAGGCTCTTGTGGAGGATTGTGATCATGAGGGGAATTAGGATGGGTGATATGATCCTGACATAGAGATGATGGGGTACTTTGACCTTGAAAAGGAAAAGAGTCATGAGGTGTAGGAGATGGAGTAGCTTGATCTTTATTAGGTATGGAATCATCATGAAGTAGTATGAAATGCATATCTTGATCATGAGAAGGATATATATCTTGATCTTGATGAGGAAGGGAATCTTGAGATTTTTTAGAAAGCATATCTTGATCATCAGATGGTAGGAGATCATTGGATATGATGGGAGAATTATCATGCTCTTGGGATGCAATGGAGTCATGATATGTCATGGATTCATTAGATGAGGTGGAAGGACGACTTGGAAGGATATTTTTCTCCTGAGATGGAAGGGGATCATATTGAAGGAAATAAAAAGAGATAAGGGGATCATCACGAGGTTCTTGAAAGATGGGATCTTGGTCAAAGATTGGAGAGAATTGGATATTTTTGGTATCATTGGATGGAATGGAAAGAATACTTTGATCTTGATGTGTTGGGGAGTCTATGCTAGCATGCTTTGGACTATGAGATTGACATGAATCATTGGATGTAGATGGTATGATGAGAGAGGATGGTTGGATATATTCGTTAACTTGGGTGAAAGACTCGTGAGGTTTATTTTTACTTATGGGGAATGAAGATAGATGCATGAAATTGTAGGATTGCACAATAGTATTTGTTTATGAGGACTTCGATTTGGGTTTCTCATTTATCCTTTACAGAAAGTCATGGACATTGAACATGGATGATGTAGTTTTTCATGAGGATAAAGGCTTATGAGATGATTGGATCACTTCATTTAAATGTTGGGATTCTAGTTGTTTCTCAAGCTCTTTCAAATGATGGTCAAGATATTCGATCCTTTGGTCTCATTCATAGGTCGGTGATGAATATGAAGGATAGGAATTAGACATGTTTGGTTGATGGTTGTGGGAATGTTTTGAGGTGTTCTAGGATGATTAGTGAAATTTTAGGAAGGTTATGGATGGTTTAGGGATGATTATTATGATGGATGAAGGCTATGGAATTCCAAGGTTGTGATAGGTGATGTTTGTTTGAGATTTATTTTTTAACACACACGCAAGATAGAACAAACAAAATGTTTGATTTGTTCATAGGTCAGGGATGAATATGAAGGATAGCGATTAGACATGTTTGGTTGATGGTTGTGGGAATGTTTTGAGGTGTTGTGGGATGATTAGTGAAATTTTGGGAAGGTTATGTATGGTTTAGGGATGATTATTATGATGGATGAAGGTTATGGAATTCCAAGATTGTGATAGGTGATATTTGTTTGAGATTTTTTTTAACACACATGCAAGACACAACAAACAAAATTTTTGATTTTAGCAATACAAGCACAAATCCTAAGGCTGGAAAGGACTATATTCACTGGATTCCACGTGGGTTTCCCCAGCCACACTTATTTTTAGAGGGTGACTTAGAAGCTTGGCCACACTGGCTCCCCTCCATGACACTCACTTCTTTGGGTCAACCAAGCTTTGAGCCCTCATAAATCTCCCATGACAAGATCTTCACCTCTACTAAGAACTGTGATAATGTGGATTCCTTGGAAATGACTATTGTTGCACCAGTAAATAGAAGAGTTTTTTGAAAACTACACAAGAGGGTTCTAGTGAATACTCAGGGACATGGCACCTCGCAAGCATACATCAAGCCACTTGAGGATTTAAATACTCTACTAGGGGATCTTATACCTTGAAAAGAAAAAGTAGGTACCCCTTTTTTGAATGGCACTACACAGCTAAGGCCTACATACCATGAGGACTTGATAGTTTAGTCTCATCCTTTTATATATCGACTTGAGTGAAAAACCAGTTGGTGTCGCTCCCTCTTGCAAGGTAGGACCCTCTAAGGTATAAACACAAAAATAAATGGGTTTGGCTTTTTGATTACTGAGTTTGCACAAGGTGAGAGCATAATACCTACCATCCTTCAAACATAGCAAACAATGATCATTGACCTCCTAATTAAATCTACACAAGAGAAGACAATTGTTTGTTTTAAAGCACCAATTGAAATGTTTTTGAATCTAATTTAGACAATCAGTTTCATAATCAAGTCTTCAATGAACGTCCTACACCAAATGTCATTATTAGTTTCAAATTCAATTCTTCGGAAAATGTGTGTTTATATTTTCAACCCTAGGTCTGTGTGATTAGAGCCTGCACAAGGAAAATCAACGATTAGCCACAAAATCAACAATTAAACTATGAAGGAAAAAGACATTAATATAAATTAAAAACTAATCTATAATTAGAAACTAATCTACATTAAAAATTAATCTAAATTGAAAGTTAATCTAAATTAAAAATTAATCTATAATTAGAAATTATTCTAGATTAAATCCAACCTAAAATTAAAATTAGTCTAAATTAAAAAATTAATCTAAAATGTAAAATTAAAAACTAATCTAAAATTAAAAACTATTCTAAAATTAATAACTAATATAAATTTTAAAAAAATTAATTTAAATTAAAATCTAATGTAACTTAAAAATTAGTTCAAAATTAAATCTAAATTCTAAACTATTAAATTAATTAAAATTAAATGTAAATTAAAATTAGCTCTATATTCTAAATTAAAAATCAAAGCTAAATCTAAATTAGAAATTAGATCTAAAAGATTAAAAGCTAAATTTAAAAAAAAGCTAAATCTAAATTAAAAACTAAATTAAAAGCTAAATCCAATTTAAAGACTAAAAGCTAAATTAAAATTAAAATTTAAAAGCTAAACTAAAAGTTAAAATCTAAATTAAAATAATCTAAAAAGCTAAAAGGTTAAATCTAAAAAGTAAATCTAAACTAGAATTTTAATCTAAATTAAAAGTTAAAAATTAAATCTAAATTAAAATTTACGCTAAATTAAAATCTAAACTAAACTAGCAATTATGTGTAGAAACATGCAGTGATGAGTCGATAGGCAGTGATGTACAACATAAGGATTGGAGATGCATGTAATGAGGGTGGGAGGCTTGAGAGTCGACGTTGGGAGTTGCAGAGAACATGAACAATCTAGTATTCAATAATGTGGAAAGAAAAAGTGAATAAAATAGCATAAAGTATTTTATCATGTTGCAACCATAACTAGAAAATGGAAGCCATAATTGAAAAAATTCAATCCATATATCAAACAAGATTGGTTTCAGGAGGAAATTGGATGTGGAAGCACACAAAAGAGGCCAAGATACACAGTAGCAATTGAGAAAAACTCCATAATCTAGACAATTTAATTCTTACACCTTGTGTAGAATACAACAATATAAATGAATGAAGGCTAAATTAGAGAATAATAACCAGTAAATTTTTTGATGTTTTTTCAATAGTATGGCTTTCAAGAAGACCCCATCGAAAGTAATATCCAATGGAGTTTAAGAGAAACTCAAATAATGAATTATATTTGTATCTTACATCAGAAATATACAAATGTCTACATTAAATATATAAAATAAAACACAACAAGACAAGTTGTCGTTTCCAACCCTCCATATTAGGTGATGGAGAGTTATGGACTATCACAAAACTATTGAGAATGTATATACAGTCATAACGAGTATGATATGCAAAACAAGGGAAAAGTGTATATATTAGTGCAGTGGCCATTTGTAATCCATCACAAAATTTAAACCAACAAATGTGAAAGTTGATTATTTTATAAGATAGAAGTTACCTGGTGTATGATGTTGAATGGATTGTCAACATAAGAAAGCAACACTCGATGTCCACCATACCATATTGGGTCATGGAGCATCATGCACTCTTACTAAAGTGCCAAGCAACAAAAAATAAAATACCGACCATTGGAATCAATGGTGGAAGCAATGTATAGGATGATTCTTACTTAACGCAAGATCTAAATTGAAATAACATAGCATGCACAAGAAAACCCTATGCAAAATAAATGAATCCAGGCTAAGATAGAGAACAATAACCAGTAAATTTTATCTTATTTGAACAATATGGTTTTGAAAAGTGAAAGGACACCATTTTGAAGAGAACCCCATCGAAAGCAATGTCCTATGGAGTGAAAGACAAACTGGATTAACATTAACTATTTTATTCCATTCACAACCATAGGCTATAACATATGAATTCCAATTGAATCTTATGTCAAAAACAAATAGATGTGTACATAGAATATATAAAGTAAAACAAAAATAAAATGAATGTACTATGGTGAACATCTGTATTAAAGACGCAATGTGTAAATCAATAGATTTTAAGACCTTTATAATGCACATTAGAAGATATAGAGCACACATGTGAGGTAAGCTTTGAAATAAGTAAAATTTAAGCATACTTGGGTAGGTGGTGCATTCCTGAAGCCACGGTAGGAAACAAAGACTCGTGCACACCTTGCCACTTTGATCAATGATATAAGGAAAAATGTGGCTAGTAGTGAGTATAAATTAAATCAATGGAATCCACATTATGGCTTGAGTATCATCTTGAAGAATAAGAGAAAAGTGAAAATATTAGTGCAGTGGTCATCTCTAATTGATAGACAACATGTAAACCAAGAGATGTGAAAGTTGATTATTTTATAGAATACAATTTGGTATGAAGTTGTAATACAAGGAATGAAGTAAAAAAAACTTAGACATACCTAGTGTATGTCAAAGAATGGATAGTCAATATAAGAAAGTGGCACCCGATGTCCACCCTACCATATTGGGTCATGGAGCGTCATGCACTCTCACCAAACCTCCAAGCAAGGAAAAATAAATTGCTCGCCATTCAGATAAATGGTGAAAACAATGTATAGGCCATTGCTTACTTAATGCAAGCTCTGAAGGCATCGAAAGCTACACATATGATGATTGTTTGCATAGAGTACAGTTGGAAACATGAAATAATAAGTGAAAATTTAGCACACTAAACACACACGATTGGTAGACAACAAATAAATAAGAAAATGTGAAGACTTATGGAATCCATAACAAATTGTATGACATGAAGCTAGAGTAGAAGAGTAGAAGCAAATAAGATGTAGACATACCTTGTGTAGGGAAATGAAATGGAAGATTGAGAGAGTAAGGTAGGCCTTGTTTACAGCCTTCCAGATTATGTCATCAAGTGTCATGGATTATGACCAAACCTGTAAGGAAAGTAGTTTTTTCTCTAGGAATTTAAAATGCGCGTCAGTGCATGTATTTGGAATGTAAAATGTTGTCAAGGGAATATCATTTGGAACAAGGGAGATTAGAAGTCTAGCACAACAAACATGTATCATCACTACAAAGTATTTAGATAGGGAAGTATAAAGAGCTGTATAATTTGTAAAGAATAATATCTAATATATGTTGAATAAAATACATGTCATAAATAGGATGGAGGTATACCTTTTGCAAGGTGTAGCACACAATATGTGGACAATTGAATATAATTATCTTCTGCAACCTGCCAATGTTATTAACCTGAGATCACTATTATCTTGTTAGAAGAATATATAGACTTGCAACATTTGTCAAAAATAACTTTGAATGCAATTAGAAAAGAATAGATGGAAAGAATGGGATACAACCTTACCTTCCATAGAAATACAATATATTTGTAAAGAATAATATCTACTACATGTTGAATAAAATACATGTTATAAAAAGGATGCATGTATACCTTTTGCAAAGTGTAGCACACAATATGTGGAGAATTGAAAATAATTGTCTTCTCCAACCTAGGTATGTGCAGGATCATCATGGAAAAACAGTCCCTTAAGTGGCAAAAAATAAAAATTAGAGTTAGGCAACTTGATGTAAAAATTGAATAAGTTATCTATATTATTTCAAAAAATATGTAAGAATAGAATCTATAGAAAATTGAATGTAGTTTCTAAACTACTAGGTTTGTTTAAAAATAAAGAAATCTATTTGGTGAAAAATTTGAAATTTCAATGAAGTAGTACTTAAATTTTAGGGAAAAAATAAGAAGTAGGTGTCTTCTGACCACCCTAACCACAATAAAATGATAATATTTTTTATAAGATTTTAGATATAAGTAGAGGACTCATGTCTCCATGTGATGCATATTTTTTTGTAATTTTTTCCAAGTAAATAATTAATTATGATTTTTTATTACAAATTTTAAAAATATAAAAAAATCATACATCTAACCACCTTAACTTGGTCAAAACTTCATGAAATTAAAATTTTACTTTTTAATGCTATAGTATGTGAAGCATAGAATGTGACACATATTTTGGATTCAAAAATGTGGCACCATTTGAAAGCTATAGATGTTTTTCAATCATCTATCAATCAGGACTTTAGTCATAATTTGAATAGAAAATGAATAATAATTACTTATTAAATTCAAAGTAAATCATAATTTATATTGGTGGAAATCTAAGAATCTCCTTTAAAAACCCTTTTTCTTTCATCGATTTTGGGTAAGAAAAAGTTGTCACATACCCATCATATTGCCACTTTTGGCCCATCATGGTCTTGCACATACCCACCTACAAATCTTATTAACCTAAGATTGCTATTATCATGTTAGAAGAATATATAGACTTGGAGCATTTTCCAGAAAGAACTTTGAATGTAATTAGAAAAGAACAGATGGAAAGAATGGGATACAACCTTACCTTGTGTAGAAGTCCAATATAGTTTCATCTTTAAAAACAGAGGGCGATCATGAGCACAAGTGTATTAACAATTATAAACCTCTATTAGAATCTAAATTTGTTAGAATCTAAATTTTTTAGAATCTAAAAGTGATAGAAAGAAATAATTCAAGTGCCATAGCTATGGAGGTGGTATGAATCTACACAAGTGCATGAAGGCATTGAGAGGAAGTTAAAATTTAGATAATGAATGTTTCTTGCTAGCAAGAAGGGGAAACAAAAAGCAATAGTTGAATAGGAGCATCTTGTACTAATGTCTGTATAAGTTAACCTTTAAAAATGTTGGGGAAGCTAAGTAGGGATGGGAATGAAGGGTCTTGCAAAAGAATTGAGATACAGATGAAAAGCAGAAGTGGTGTAGGTACCGTTGAGATAAAAAATATTTCATGATGGTGGCAGTGTAGAAAATTTCTTGAGACGTTCCTCTTCTTTGATTAAAAGTGCATTGTATTTGGAGTGCAGCCTAGAATATCTATTGAAAGAGAAAGGTGGATCTATGTGTATTCCTTGTAGTGATTTAACACAAGAGAGAACTGTGAATGTTAATCCTTTTCTTTCTTTAGTTCCAATATCTATTGTAGCTTTCTCTAGTGTGAAGCCTTGAGATTTATGGATTGTGATAGCCTAGACCATTGCCAATGGTAGTTGTCTTCAATTGCCTCGTGTGATTTAGATAATGGGGATGAATCTTGGATTCTCTTGATCCCATGCTGGTCCAATGTAGACTTTATGGAAGTCAAAAACAACATATTTGGGCAGTTGAGGTGGTTTAGTATTGATAGCATATATAATAGCCTTCACCAGACCCAAGGATTCATTCACCAAGCCAGCTGCCACCCAAAGATTTGTTGTCAACATTACCTGTTGGCCAATTGCAAGTAACAACTCAAGTTCAAGTTGTTCATCATGGGCATAATCAAGTGTATTTTTTTGTGAACATTCAACAACAATAATTTCAATTGGAACATTTAATTGTTGTAACATTTTCCTATTGTGCAAAAAAGCCAATCTATTAGTTAGGAATACGAGGATAGCTTGATCAAAATCTTGGTTTTTCTTATATGCAAGTATGGATTTTATTTGATTCATAGAAAGTTTCCAATTAGGTAGGATTGCTTGGTAGTTTCTAATATTCATAAGGAGTATAGCAAATTGTTGTTGTGATTTAGATTTCCCATGTTGTCAGAAGATAGTGTCAAGCATAACAACAATATTGAAAGTGTGCCAAAGTGCCAACACTATCAACCAAGAACCATAGATAGGCATGTCCATAATAGGGGTCAGTTGTTCCAATTCTCCAACAAGTATAATAGACACACCACCAAATGGCTGCAAATTCCTGGAAGGGAATGCTTGCAGCAATAGGCTATCTATTTTTAGTAGCAACTTGGGACCCAAGAAACTCATTTCATCAATTATTATGTTCTTAATATTTTTGAAGTCTTCTTGAAATATGGTCAATGCTTGCCCTTTCAATGGATTCATATCTTTCATTGGTATGCAGAGAGAAGAATGCACCATGGAGGCACGAACATTGTAAGCAACAACTCCTGTTGGTGCTAAAACAAGCATAGTGACTAGACAATTGGTTTAGTGCTCTTTGTATCCTTTCAATTAAAAATGACTTACCTGTGCTAGCAATTCCTTGAATGATCATATGAAGTGGAGGCGATGAGGGTGGGCCAAGGTGGTGCTGTTGAATGATTCTCAAAGCAAGCTCTTGTCTAGCAGATAGTTGATGAGAAAGGGATGGCGTTGCAAAGGAGGGGAGTGTCTCTTCAGGTGTATGTAATTTAGTTGTTGCAACAATTTCTTCAGCAATACTATGAAGATTCTTTGGAAAATTGTGGCTGCCACTCCTATAGTGCAGGTTAAAGTCTCGCTAATGCAAGAGTTGTAGCTGGTCAAAGAAAACATTATTTGTCACACCAAGTTGAGAAATAAACTCCCATTCATATTGTTTTGTATGTGGCAGATATTTTCCACTATCAATATCGCTATCACTACCATCATCAATTGCAAGCTCGTCATCAAGTCTATTTACATGACAAGGAACATAGCCAGTAGCATGGAGTAGCCTCCAATTTCATGTAATGCTTTCTCTTGTAAGCCCTATGTAAGCCTTCACATTTTGAAAAGGTTTGTAAAGAAATAATTATGACCAACAAAATGTTTCATATGCATCACTTTGTTCATGGGGGATGGTCTTGAATAGTAGGTAAACAATGATAATAGTAGGTTGGGAGTGAGCATGCTAGGCCAAGACTTTGCAGTTTTTGTGATATGTATAGAGTTTTGTAGAGTGAATAAGTGACATTTCCTCCATTTTAGGTGGTCTGTGCATGTAGGAATGAATATAAGCACTAACAAGGTCATCACCATTTTCAACTATTTTAAACCAAAGGAACATCTACCTACTAACATTCAAAGACATGAAATGCCAACTTGAGATAACAAGAGGAAAATTTTGCAGCATATGGAATGTTTCTTGTTCACCAATGTCATGATCAACAACCAAATTCATCATGAAATTTTGGTATGCAAGCAATGCTTTATCCCTAGATGAATTTGTATTTGCAAGCCTTTCTAAGATATCAATATAGCTTTTAGATTTTCTCTTGGACTTTGATGCATATTTGGAAATTTAGTTTACGAAAATTTGTCTAGACAATACTAGCTGGAAATCAACATTTCCTCACCAAATTTCAAGCATCTTAGGATTGTGGATATTAACACGGTCATCATTTATTTATGTTTTGTATGATTTGTTTAATTCACTATCAATTGTCAATGTTGAAGATGGCTATGTATTCCATGGAGCTTTGTAGCGACATTGCAATTGTTGTCCTTTTTTCCTCAAGAAAATGTATTGAGTGCACTTGGTATTCCTTTGTACCATGTTTAACAAATGTTCATAGTCCACCATTGGATCCATTGAAGAAATTTGTGTAGTATTAAGAAAGCATGGTTCATCCAAGGTTGACCAATGGATCCTTGATATTACCTACTCTGGGGCATGAGGGTTCCATGCTGAAACATAGCAATCAAAGAATTTTTTTGATTGCTCAAGCTCATGTGGACTGGAAAAATTGAGCATGTCCATATTTGGGGCATTTGGGAGCCACAAGAACCCATGCACATGTGTTGACCTGTGATGCTGCCACTCATACCTATACCAATAGTCCTTTGTCTAGAAAAGTCTCTCAAAAATCTCTTCATGAAAAATAGTGAATCATAGGTGCATGTACAAGGCTATGTGCGGGTTTTGCACAATGTTCTCTGTGAAGTGTGCTCAGGAGTATCGTGAATCAAATTATGTTTTGAGTTCAATCACCTTATGTAGATTAGGCCATTGTGTATTTTCAGAGCTCAAAGTGAAGAAAAGAGTCAGTGTGCCAAGTTGGTGGATCATTCCTACAAGCTCGTGTGTGCTCTTGGCCCAATATGAGTGAGTCCCTCATAAGAATGCACCAAAGCGAACAAGCTAGTTTGCTATTTGCATATTTGGTGCATTTCGAAGCAATTGTCATAGAGCTAGAACTGATGTTGAGATTCTTTCCTCCAAGTTTGTTTTCATAAATATAGATGTTGATTGTTGTCTTCGATGTCTCATTATTAAATTATAAATGTAATATCTAGATTTGACATGGCCTCCAAATCTATTGTCACAATATCTCATCAAGTGCAAGGCATATTAATTTAAGTGAACTTGTATTGTTCTCGACTGTAGCGACATTTCCATGCTAGTTTGGAACAACGTTGGAAAATCCATACTTAATAACCCTTTTGTATTATATTCATTGATAGGGATAGAATCTATTTCAGGCCAAGGCAGGGTATTTTGACTAGTATTTTTAATTTGTAAGGCATCTCTAATTGCCTGAAATTCTCGAGGAGGTATTGGCATCAATGGAATAAATGATGATAAGTCTTGAAGGTTAGCGTCCTCATCAACAACACTTTCTACAACTACCATTGGTTCATTCAGGCCATGCGTTGGTTCTTCCATTGTGTGCAAGAGATCAGAGATGTCAGTACTTGTAGGAGGCAACAAATTTAAAGTATCACAATCTATTGCAACATCACTATAGTACGAGTCATTCTTAATTTTATAAATTAATGGAGCCATGACATTATGTTTCTCAACATAACAATAATAGTTTCTCTTGCATGCCAATTCTTCACACAATGACAACTTCAAGATCATGTAGCTAGTGTGGCAACAAAGTTGCAATGCAATTAATTTCTTGTGGGAAGCTTATAGTGTGCCCACTATATTTGTATTGGCCTCCTCTAGCATTGGGTTACTTGCAAAACGAGAGCAACTCTAGCTATAATAATTTGTTCAACTTGAGTAAGCTTTGCAAGGATGGCTGGTTGTGGCCCTAGATACATTTTATTTTCTAGGCTTATCTATGCACACCCTTTTTAGAAGCATAATGCAAGCAAACAATGCTAGAACTGGATGGTTGAACTCTCATGCCAACATAGCTATCATTGCAAGTAGAATAAGTTTTCAAGTCAGACAAAGCATTAATGCATTGGCAGAAGGATTTTATTACTATGCGGAAGGGTTCACCAAACATGTTTCCTAAGCATGGTGTTGTTGAGGATTTAGTTGGGAAGGAATTCCCAGGAAGCAATTCTAGCGGTGTACAACTAGGTATTGTGGGACTAGTCTCAAAAGGTTGGGTGTGGCTCACTGGAAAGCGAGAGGAAGTTGAGGGGGAGAAATAGTCTGCAAATGCTACTGGCAAGCTTTCCTACAATGGTGGTGTCCCTTGTTCAGCATTGTCCACCAAGCCAAATGGGTTTATGGTAGTTCGCTTTTGGAAGCACTTCACTCACCAGTCTGCACAAATGTGGTCTTTGTGGCATGCATAATAAACCTAGTTTCTCTCATGCTTTTCTACCTTTCTATGTTCTACACTTGATGTGGCATTGAAACCTGAAGGATACTACAATTTCTACAGCAACAACATGCAACAAAATAAAATGGTTGCAAAAACTTGGTTACAAGCAATGTCATAACTAAAGCAGTCAACAATTTGAATATGCAAGAAAGTAGCAAAATGCATAATAAAACAAACATGTATACATAATTGTATGTATTCATATGCATTGTATTTAAAATAGCTTACAAATTGGAAATTAAAAAATAAGAATGCAAGGACTCAACCTAATTGGGCTAGTGGCTAACTAAAAATGGATTACATTGATTGCATTAGTAAATTTCTGTAGGTATAGGAATTATTAGCACCACCATGCATTGAGGAGACTTCTTTTCAGGACAACATTTTTAGTGTTAAACCATGTTGCATATACTAGTAATTTGTGAAGTATAATATAATACATAGTTTAATAATTAAATACTATTCTGAGAAAGAATTCTCTTCAATGCTCTTAGGTCAAGTATCTCCATAAATTTGTGCCATACCATCAAATATGTAACGAATGTTTCTTATTATTGGAAATATATGACCTTTTATTCTAACAGTTACCTTTAAATCCTAGAAGGAATAACAACCAAGGCATGAGTATTGACATTATGCATTAGACAAACATATGCAAGTTTTTTGATTGTAGATGCAAAACCATCGTGGAAGGGAGGGTGAATTTAGGAAATTAAAAATCCACATGCAGACAATTTTTTTTACTATGTCACTTATTGAAAATAACCAAGATAAACATATATGGTAATGTGACTACACATGTATATATGCATATCCAATCTTTGTTTAATGCAGAATTCCATGAATGGAAGGTATGATGCACTATTCAAACAAGATTGTAGTGCTACTACTCCCTATTTTTTTGCATTTTCCCTTCCTCCATGATAGTATCCATTGAAAATAAGTGGAGATTTTTTCATTGAACATGCATATGCACATATAAATATAAATATATACATATATATATACATATAGTAGAACAAAGCCAAGCAACAATGCAATTAATCAATAGCCAGGCAATGCAAAATGAAATAGACTAAAGAAATACTCACTGTCTACTTGACAGGTTTTACGAAGACATCATGGCCAATAATATAAATTGGATGCATATCTAGTGATCTATTAGCTGTAAAATATTGATTATTGTAGATGAGTAAAAAGAATGGAAATTACAAACTTGTACATTCAAAAATACTTTTTCCAATAGTTATCCATCAACAAGAACCCAAGCATGTGTATATGTAAATGCATTTGCAAATGTACCTATACATATGAAATATTTTCAATGGAGAGTAAAACCAATGGGAAGTGCAATGAACACTTTAAGGAGGACTATAACGCACTTGCTTCCATGATTGTGCATTATACCTTCATTCATTCCAATGACCATCCATAAAAGCTCAAAATTTTCTATTGCTCATGCATATATACATGCACATGTACATGTAGAAATATTGCAATGAACATAAACCATGCTTGCAAGCACCAAAGCAAAAGAAAAGATCTACTATCCATCCTACAATATTGGGAATACAATATTATCAGTGAACATTTCTATATAGAAATGGATATACATGTGGACTACAAAAGAAGAAAACATGGTCTACTCTCCACCCTAACATATTGGGTCATGAAGCCCCCTGCCCTCTCACCAAACCCCAGAGCAAGAATATAGATTGTCCATCACATTCATCAATGGTCAAAGCAATCCTTCTATTCACACATACCAGGCATCTGATGGTTGTAATAATTCCATTTGAGAGCATTCAAGAAATAATAAACAACAAATAGAAAATTTGAAATGATAAAGAAGAGAAGAAGACGTGCTCTCCATCCTCCCATATTGGTTCATGAAGCTCCATCGGCCCTGACAGAACCTTCGAGCAAGTGTATAGATTTTCCATCAGTTCTATCTAAGGTGGAAGCTATGGTTGTCATGACAGAACAAACAACTCCTTTTGTGATCCTTTAACAAACAAAAACCTAAAATCTATACTTGACAACAATGCAAACAAATACAATGCAACATCATTGATTGGATGCATATAGAGAGACTTGCTATTTGGAAAAACTATTTCCTTGAAATCATTTGTTTTGTGCCCATGGTTGGAATGTAGTAAAATAGTCAATGTTATGTACTACATGTTGTTTTCCCACCTAAAGTGAGAGAAGAACACCCAACTAATCCTTACTAAAATTTGCAAACACTTTTGGTATCTTTGCTCACGTCATGATGCTCCATGACCCAATATGGAAGCATGGAGAGTAGGCCTTATTGTCTTGCATTTTATTTTATATTTTACATGTATAGATTGCTATCTGAGAGTACAGATTGCTATCCTTCTCAGATAGCATTTACAAAAAAATTCAAATGTTTTGGGTTGTGGTTAGAATCTACTAAAATAGTTTATGTTATATACTTTATCTTATCTTGCATTGACCATTATTTCCACTACACATAGACCATACAACACTAAATGTTCATGCAAAGAGGACATGCTTCTATGAAGGTGCAAGTACAACCACCTATTGTTAATTTTTTTGTGAAGGTGACATCACTTGTGCTTCATAGGTTGTTGCAAGTTGTATTGCTTCACCTTTATCAACAAAAAATTGATTATCACAAAGTATGCTAGGGTTTTGTTGACATAAGACAATATATATTTTTTTCTAAAGAAAAAATATTATTTGATCTATTGTCAACATCTTATGCCTATCATTTTGCAAGGATATGTTACTGTGCTTGTTTGTCTTTAATATATCTCTCTACCTTTCTTTGTTCTGAAACAAATATTGTTTCATCCATGCCACCCATTCTATTTCTATGCTTGCAATCTAGAAAAATACTTAATGTTATACATGTTACATCTCATTGCATCAAGTATTGTTTGTTACTATTCTTTGCATTGGAACAAAATACTCAATGTTATATGCTTTCTGCTAGCTCCCATTGGGAATTGTGGAATATAGTTTTGTTGCTTATGCTATAGTGTTTCATTTTGCAGAAGGTGATATTCCATACGCTGTATTCTTTCAATTTTTGAGCAACATGTGTTTAGAAAGGAGTTTTTTTTTGTACAGGTTTATTACTGTCAATTTTTCGATGAGTCTCTCTTCAATATTTATGTTTTAGTAGGTATGTTTCAAAGAGAATATTATATACATATATATACACATATTGACATATATATACATAGATATATATACATACATACATATATACATATATATACACATAAATGCACACACACACACACACATATATATACATTATTTCAATTTTCATTAAGACATTGTATACAAAAGGTTGTACTGTTTGCTATGCACACTAATTCACATAGTAGGTGGTAGATGCGCTATAACTCTAGCCAACATATTTTATCAACATGAAATACATACACTTGGAAATTTTCAGCAAGGCATCCTTTTGTGTTATTCTATTGCTATACCTAAATGAGAGCCATGAGTGATGAGGGTAACCTTATATGAGGATGCAAGCTGGATTAAGTTTTGTGTAGCTTTTGCAAGTGCGTTGGAGGTAATTTTGTGTTTTTGAAAGGACAGATGGATGCAAATGCAAAAGGAAAGCGTCACCTTTGATAATATTTTTCCCATTTTTGTTAAGGAAACTTAGTGAGAAGACGTGTGTTTGAAGCAAATGGGAAGAGCTACATATCAAAAGAATCTTTTAGGAGTGTGTTTGATTTACAGTTCATGCACTGAACCATGCCAAATTGCTTCTTTGTATTTTGTGCATAAATCTTCAAATTGACTTGTTGATCAACTCATTGTCGTTCTTGCTTGGGAGAGATAGTTCAAGAAGTTGGGTGTTAATATTCGAGTTTATATGGTAAATAGATGGATGACCTTTTGAGCCAAGTTCAACTAGCTAAGAAGATCAAGTGATTGTAATTGTGGTTATGAATCTACATACTAGTTCTTGAACTCTCTTTCCTAAGCAGGAAGAATCGATCACACTCAATCAACCAATATGGCAGGATGGAGAAAAGACCTCCATTTCTATGTCTAGACTTCAATTCATTCCCTACATTGGGTATTCCTAGATTTTATTTTCCTACTGTGTTCTATTGCAACTGTCTTGCCTCATCCTTGTCATTAATTTTATAAGCCTTTACATTTTTTGATTTATTTATTGTGTACCAATGCAATATATTTATCACACTAACACTTTTTCCTTTTCCTTGTAGACTATGTTGCATCAATAACACATTGTTCGATTGACTAATGTGTTATAAAAAACCTTCTCGAATAATGTTAGTGACTATAAAATTCAGCAACAATGTTCAAATAGACAATCATATCCTAATGCACTCTATATTGATTGTAATACGTAATTTTCATTTCACCACTAATTGCAGTGGTTTCCAATCTATATTCTTGCTCAAGCATTTGGTGAGGGTCAATGAGGCTCCATGACCCAATATGGTAGGTTGGATAGTAGTCCTCATTGTCTTGACTTTTAATTTGTATTTTCTATGTACAACTTGTTATCTTTTTGGTGTGGGGATTAGAAAAAAAAATTATATGTTTAAGCTTATGGTTACAATGGACTAGAATATTTGACCTTATACACTTTATGTTAGATTCCATTGAACATTTTTGATTAGTCTTCTACTACTTATACTCCACATCTCACAAATTATTAACTTGTTTGTAACATAAATTTGTCTATGGTACTTTGTTAGCGACTGCCAAAAGATCCTTAGATTGTATTGTTAACAATTGATGTAGTTACAAAAGCATGGGGTTAGTCTCATGTAATCATGAATACAACTAATACTTTTCCATGTAGTGGAGAGCATGCAAGCAACATCTATTTTAAAGTCTCCAGGAAACAAAAAAAATGTTTGTGCAACTATTGATAACATATTTTTCGGTCTCATTCTCTAGGTTTATGGGCTCGATGTTTTGGCTATGTTTCTAGGATTCGAAGAATAATGCATACTGGAAATGACCAACAATGGCTATATTTTTTCCAATTTTTGAGTAGATTGTGTTGAGAAAGGAGTGTTTTTTGTATGGGTATATTTTTGAATGGGTTTCTTACCATCAATTTTTGGTGGATTTCGCTTTAAGGTCTATGTGTTTTGTGGCTGCATATTTCTAGTAGTTTGCAACAAAAAAAATATTCATCAAATATCATGTTCCTTTTCTATTTGTGGTGTATCTACTTTCATTAATAAAACAAGACAACCTACCCAAAATTTTCAAAACCATTTATTATTAGCAAACAAATAGAAAAATAAAATGGTGTCAACAACACCTAGTCAAAATTAGAATAGCCAACAAATGCCAAGAATTAATAAAATGACATTGTTCATAACAAACAATACAACCTTTTGCATACAATGTCTTGAGGGGAATAGAAATTATGTATATATATATATATATGGGTCGCTAACAACTAACATGGAAGATGGGTGGATATCCCATATTTGTGTGAACTTGGGTCAAAAAATTTGTTATCCTTGCCATCTATTGAACTTAGTTGAGTCAACATATATGCACTTTCAAGAAAGCATCATTTTAAATTCAATAAAGCAAGTACATAGTCTATGCCATTTACAAAAAGGCACTGTTGACTGCAGGTTTGTAACCCCAAATTATAACCAAAGAGAGAGGACAATAGCCAACAACACCTTGCAAAGTACAGTAAGGCCACCATCCTCTTGGCAAACCACTAGCTCTCTAAATCACAAATTTTCCAAAACCCTAGGGGAAGGTCCCAAAGATGTGTGGAAGACAATGGGAAGCTAGAGAATAGCTTTCAACAATGCCTTGTAGAAAACAACATAAACAATATAGCAGTACAAGAATGAGCAAAAAGCAAGAGACTCCAATGAAACAACCATGATTTCAATAAATATGCATCAACTAATTTTGCAACCCATCACCATTGAATACATACGACGAAAATCAATAAGTTTATCATTACCACTGGACAGTGCGTAGGAATATTGCAACAAAAAGAAAGCTAGATGCAACTACAATAAAAATAAACACACGTAAATAGCTAAACAATGGCTTCTCCCAAATAACTAGGAAAGAAAGACATTAAATCCACATAAATATGTCAAATATAAACAAGCCACACTATACACCAACAAGGATCCAAATGCAAGTAAAGGGTATGTGCAGGATCATCATGGAAAAAATAGGCCCTTAAGTGGCAAAAAAATTAGAAAAATCAGAGTTAGGAAACTTGACATAAAAATTTGAATAATTTATCTATATTATTTTAAAAATATGTAAGAATAGAATCTGTACAAAAATTGAATGTAGTTTCTAAACTACTAGGTTTGTTTAAAAAAAAAAAATTTATTTGTGAAAAATTTGAAATTTCAATGTAGTAGTACTCTAAATTTGTGGAAAAATAAGTAGGTGTCTATTTGACCACCCTAAACACAATAAAATGATCATATTTTTTTATAAGATTTTAGATATATGTAGAGGACTCATGCCTCGATGTGATGCACATCTTTTTGTATTTTTTTTCCAAGTAAATAATTAATTATAAATTTTTTATTACAACTATTAAAAAATATAAAAAACGTGTATGTCTAACCACCTTAACTTGGTCAAAACTTCATGAAATTCAATTTTTTTTTTTTTAATCCTATATTATGTTAAGCATAGAATGTGACACATATTTTGGACTCAAAAAATGTGATACCGTTTGAAAGCTATAAATGATTTTCAACCAGTCTATCAATCACGACATTAGTCACAATTTGAATAGAAAATGAATAATAATTACTTGTTAAATTCAAAGTAAAGCATAATTTATATTGTGGAAAGCTGAGAATCTCCTTGAAAAACTCTTTTCATTTCATCAATTTTGGGTAAGAAAAAAGTCATCAGCCACATACCCATCATATTGCCACTTTTTGGCCCATCATTATCCTGCACATACCTTAAATGATGTTTGTAGTTTGCTCCATGCACATGGGAAAGAATCAATGTAGGTGGCAGGAATATAGAATAAACAAGGAACAAACTTACAAGATTCAGGCCTAACAATTGCTAGGAAGCCTCAGGAGAGCTAGAGTCAATGGCCATTACTTGAGCCATTGTTTCTAAAATACAAAGCTCCAACACCAATAGCTAACCACAAGTTCTATTGTGACAAGAATACAACAACAAAACATTCAATTAAACCATCAAAATCTAACAACATCCATTCTCAATTTTTAAATAGCAAACCTTTCTACATTCCTATTTTTCTTCTTTGTGGATCTACAATATAATTAAAAATAATAATATAAGAATGCAATACTTCATGCATGTCTCCATAAAATAATTTTAAAACAATCTATATTCCTCCAACATACTAACTCCTAACATGTGCTCTCATCAATCTGGGATGAACACTTTGCATCAATCTTCCCACATATATCAAAATAAATAAAACTGACATTCCATTTTTGATAATCACTCACACTACTCCACACCTTTTTTTTGTTATTCTTGTAGGACATAGCCTAGCCATAATGCGACAATTGATAAAATAATGTGCTATAAACAACCTTTCAGAATAATGAAAGTGACTACAAAACTAGTAACAATGGTCAAATCAACAATCAGATCCCAATGCACTTAATTTTCCATAGTGTCTTCTTCTTAATACCAGGGTCTATCAATCTTTCCCAATGCTACATCCACGGTAGACTACATTTCAAATACACATATGCATATATACATCTACACATATATACATGTATATATACATACATACATACATACATATATATATGCATGTACAAAATTCCACATACATACAAACATATATACATATAGATATACATATGTCCATCCATAGCACACTACATTTCAAATACACATATACATATATACACATGTATATACTCATATATAGATATCTATAGAGATATACATATACATATATACATACATAGACACATCTATATACATATATAGATATAGTTACACATATTGTATGGTTTGCATCTATTGGGGGACATCATAATAACAACTGCCCTATTAATGCCTCAAGGAAGAAAATGAATGTTTGGCTAATTTTCAATAAGGAATTGTTTAGTGTCATTCTACTGCAATATCTGGTATGAGGGCAAAGAGGGATGACATAAAGCTTCTATGGGGCTGCAAGCTAGATCAAGTTATGTATAGCTTCTACAAAGGTGGGCGAGGGGTATTTTGACTTCTTTTGCAGAAGTAGATGGTTTGAAATGCAAAAGAAAAGAATCCTCTATGATAATATTGTGTCCCTTTATTTTTCCAAGGAAGGAAGTAAGAAGAATGGATATAAGTCCAGACGGTATTTTCATCAGCCTCCTAATTTGTTTGTTGTCTCCTACTGGCTATGGGAAAGCAGCGTCCATAGTTGATGTATGCTTTTGGAAATAGTGTTGCATGGTTCAATATTAAATTTTATGTGCTTTGCATCTAGCACCAACCATGATAATAAAAGCAACCATTCAACACCTAACAAAACTTTTAATTTTTTTCTGAACACATTCTTTCATTTTTTGACAAAGCTATGTTGAGAAATCAATATATTTTAGCTTTTGTTTCCCAGTCCCAATCTTAATGGCTTCCTTTTTTATTAATTGATCAATATATATATCTATATGTATATATACACATATACACATATATGTATATATATGTATGTATGTATATGTACTATACATATATACATACATAATATATATATATATGTATACATATATATATACATATAATATATATATATATGTATACACACACACACACACATATATACACCATGAGAATGCAAACCCTGAATAAATCAATATTGGTTTGAACGGTGGCCTAGATGGGGAAACTCACCAAAAGACACATCAGATTAACTATTTTCCATCCATTCACACCAAATGAAATCCATAAATGAAACAATATTGCCAACACTCATGCACATGTGGAACCCCACAAAACATAAGAAATCTTGATTTCTAGATTCACCAAAAATACAACCTAGATTAAGTTTTGTTCACCTTCTGCAAAGGTGGGTGCAGGTTATTTTATGTTTTTAGCAAGGGAGGGTGGTTGAAAATCCAAAAGAAATGTCTCACCTGTGATAATATTTTACCTATTTTTGTGCAGACAAGTTGGTGAGAAGATGTCTATTTGAAACAAGTAGGAAGAGTTGCATGTGGAAGAAACCCTCAATGATATCATTTCGTTTGTGGTTGATGATTATATTGCTTGATTTTCCATAAGGTACTCTTGATTGTTCCAAATACCTTGTCTAATTTTTGGTTCGTGTTTTGTGTGCATTGGTTTTGCATGGATTCCATACTATGATTTTTTTTTGTGGGTATATGTTTATGGTTTTCGTTAAAAGTACACCACATAAATATCACAAACCAAACCTTTTGGAACCATCAATACATGGAAAAAAACACAAGATAACCTTCAAAAAAATTCACAAAAATTGCAAGACACTCAACGCACTTGCAGCTTCACAAAAGATTGCCTTCGTGCTCGTACCCATCTTTAGCAACAACATAAACCTCATAATGACACCAAACAATACAATACCGATAATTGCATAGACATTTGTTTTCTTTTCCAAGGACTTTGAAATAGATGTTACTTGCACCATCACCACTACATGAGAACAATAGAACAATCAATGCTAATGTCATTCCATTGGCCTCCCCTACACTTTTGTAATTTCGCTAGACTCCTCTATCATGGCGACAAACACCCACCACCTTTGACACAGCTATGGAGTCCCAAGTCTAGAAACTTAAACTGGGAGGGTTGAAGAAAAATCCAAGCCAAACTATAACCAGCATCTATATATATCTACACACACATGTATATGTATATATATATATATATATATGTACAAATATACATGTATACATAAATAATCGGTTGATTCTTCTTGTATAGCTCGAACTATATTGTGTCTTTCTGCATCAAGCTACATATTGAAACCACTGTGCTTTGATTCATGGCTTTCATTTTCTAGTTATGGCTGGAACAAAGTAAAATAATTATATATATGTGTACATATATACATATATTTATATATATTTCAATTTTTGGTGGGTCTGTCTCTATGGTTGTATACATATTTACAGATATATTTCTATATATACATATATATACATTCTTTTTGAATGTGGCCAGTTGTTCAAATTAATGTTGTTTGATTTATGGCTTGCATATTTTGGTTATGGTTGGAACATAATGAAATAATTAATGTTTTTGGTTCTCAGTTTGGTTACATTAGGTATTATTCATTATGTGTTTCATATTATATATATATAAATCATTTTTACATACACATATACATATATATATACACACACAAATGCACATACATACATACATACATACATATATATATATACACATATATATGTATATGTATATATATACATATATATGTATATGTATATATGCACATTTATATACATACAAACAAACAATTGAAACAAAAAAAAAAAATCTTTCAAGAATAACCTAGATGAGATGCACCTCTACCCACTTCCTTCAATAACACCCCTTTCCTCTTGCTTCCTCTCTCCTCTGTTCTTTCTCGAAAACCTGCCAAACAAGACCATAGAATTATCACAACCCTCACCATTTGCAATAATCGACACATGCAACAAAACAGAAGATAACCTTCAATCACCTTCACATAAATTATATAGTTATTCGATGCACTTGCACCTTCATAGATACTTGCCCTCCGCACTCACTGCTACCTTCAACAATAACAAAAACCCTCACAATGACACCAAATAATACGTTATCAATAATTGGACAACCATTCATTTTATTTTCCAAGGAATTTTAAATAGATGGTACTTACACCATCACCACTACACGAAAACCATGCAGTAATATATATATATATATATATATATATATATATATATATATACGCATAAACATATATACATAAATTTGGTGGCTATGTTTGTAATAGAATTAAATTGCAGAGGATATGGAGTTTTTTCCAATTGTTATTATATAGCTTGACCTATATTGTGACTTTCTGCATGTGGGTGGCTGTAGAAAGAAATGTTGTTTGATTTATTGCTTTCGTTTTATGTTTTGGTTGGAACACAATAAAATAATTAAAGCTAGTGATTCTATGTTTGGTTACAGTAGGTAAGATTGATTACTATTCTTTTCTTTAGGCTATACATGGTATATTTGAATATCAATATATATATATGTAACATTAGAATTCTTAACGTTATGGATTTTTGGTTGATTCTTATTGTATAGCTCGAACTATATTGTGCCTTTTTGCAGGTAGCTCTGTATTGACAACATTGTTGCTTGATTCATGGCTTTCATTTTCTGGCTATGGTTTGAACAAAGTAAAATAATTATATATGTCTACATATATACATATATTTATATATATATATACATTTCAATTTCTAATGGGTCTCTCTCTATGGTTGTAGACATATATACACATATATGTCTATATATCCATATATAGACACACACATATATACATATATATACATATATATTCTTGTACGGTTTGTGTTTGATATTTGTGCTTTGTGACTATGTTTGCAACAAGATAAAACTATAGAGGATATGGATTTTTTGTTGATTGTTATTGTATAGCTCAGGCTATATTGTGGCTTACGGGTAAAAGAACAAAGTTGTGTCACACTTTCGGCCAAATAAATAGTTTCGAGCGAAATATTTTCGGCCAGAAAGGTTTCGGCCGACTAGGTTTTGACCGAAACCATGTGGCATATTACGTGGCACATAGGTTTCAGTCGAATAAGTTTCAGTTGAATCCAAAAAAATCAAAATTTTCCTTTTCCCACTTTAAAACTGCCTTTGAAATTGATTTTTAATGTGCGGGGTTTCTATAGAAAGGGTTTCGGTAGAAACAGTTTCTATAGAAAGGGTTTTGGCCGAAACCCTTTCTATAGAAACTGTTTCTACCGAAACTATCTATGTGGCATCCTAGTTGGCAGCCAACTTAGTATTTTTCAGAATTTTCTGAAACTTTCAACTTTAGCTAAGTATTTCTTTAGTCAAAATGATTTTTTTGCAAAAAAAAAAAATAACCTTTTGTAGAGCTCAGAGTGGAGAATCTAAATATATAATTTTTTTTAATATTTTTATTAGTTTAATATATTTTATTTTAAAATAATGCAAGTAGGTTTTCAAAATGAAAAAAAAATTGATTAGAAAATTAAAAACAAGATAGTAAAACTTATTAAAAAAAATTCATCTTATATGGGGCACAAGAGGAGAGAGTCTTCTTCAAAAGGGTATAATTTTTTTTTTGAAAATGATTAAAATTTTGAAAAAGTAGGACCTCTGTGAAAACTAAATTCTGACATGTTTGACTTTAAAACGTTATTACAAGAAAAATATACATCAAAAATTGATTTTTCTTTTTCCATGCACAAGATATTGAAGTTACTTATTTGGAGAAAAAAAAATTAGGGAGAAATGAAGTTTTTTTCAATTTGTTTCTTGACGGCCCATGAAGTCACTCTTTTTTGAAATTTTCAGCATTCCAAAATTTGTCCTTAAATTGATAAAAACATAATGAAATTTTTTTAAAAAAAAAATTTAAAAATTACATCAATAAACTTCATCAAAATTTCTACATTTCATTAGTTTACACCATTTTGAAATTCAAAACATAAAGACCACTTTTATGTGGTCGAAGTTCAATTTTTTTTTTGTTGTTGGCTGATTCCTTTATAAAGTGTGACACAGGTTTGTGCTTTTACCCTTACTCATTGCAGGTGACCACTAAAAGCACTATTGTTTCATTTATGCCTTTCATTTTCTACTTATGGTTGTAACAAATTAGAACAAATATATTTTAACTTTTGATGGGTCTGTCTTTATGGATATATACATATATACATCTATATGTCTATATATACATCTCTATACACATATATACATATATATTGTTGTACGGTTTTTGCTTGATATTTGTGCTTTGTGGCTATGTTTCCAATGAGATAAAATTTTAGAGGAAATGGAATTCTTGTCAATTCTTATTGCATAGCTGAGGCTGTATAGTGGCTTACTCCTTGCGGGTGGCCAGTGAGAGCATTGTTGTTTCACTTATGCCTTTCATTTTCTGCTTATGGTTGTAATCGAATAAAACAATTAATGCTATTAATTTTATGTTTTGTTACATTAAGTTTTATTGATGATTGTTCTCCCCTTAGGCTACACAAGATATATTTTAATATCAATATATATATGTAAGATTAAAAATGTTAAGGTTATGAAGTTTTGGTCAATTCTTATATTTCTACATCTGGGTGGCTATTGAAACCATTGTTGTTTGATTAATGGATTTCTTTTTCTCTTATGGATATAAATATATATATGGGTGATCCCACAATAGTGGTTTACAATTTTTGGCCAAACTAGACACTAAAATTATTTTTTCTAACTAAATCTTCACCTTCGGGCACCTATAGCGGCTAAACTGTGAGGAATTTGAAGATGATACAAACTAGAATTTCTTGAAATTTTTTTTGTAGATTCTAAATATATGTTTTTCAAAAAAATTTCCATCATATTGCACTTCCTTTTCTATGTCCCTCGAAAAATAGTTTTTTTCATAAAATAACATTTTTAAAATGTGACACTCATCGTATAATGCATAACTTTTTTTCCATGAAGGATAAAATTCTAATTCTTTCAAATTTATATTTCTAACTCCACTATCTAGTTCTTCCACTTGGTTAGATAGTGTATTATTGAATATTTTATCCTTAATCAAGTTTCAAAGTCAAACCAATTATAGTTTCAGACATAGGCGGACCGTATAACGCGTAACATTTTTTGTATGTATCAAAATTCAATTTATTTATTTTTGTTGGATCAAGGAATTCAATATCTGGTGCACTCATATTTTTCAAAAAAAATAAAATTATAATCTTCTATTTTTCCATATGTGCAGAATAGAGAGCTTGAATTTGAATGAAAAACCTCCATTCACAAGAAATAAAAAATAAATATAATAATCAAATTAAAATTTAATTAACATTATACTTTTTTGGAAGCTTATAATAAGGACTACATACTTACAAAAAAAATAAAATAAATGGATTCATTTGATCCCCCAAAAGGTAAATCAAAAGTGGTTTTTTATCAGCATTTTGATAGGTGTAACAGAGACTCCATTATAGGTATGGTTTAAAACTAGCGAAGTTCTATCTAAGGGGGCTTGGTCTAAGGTGGTTTAATCAAATCCTCTTCAATTAGAATCCTTTAAATGAAAATTCTCATTGCTTAAATCATTTTATTTTCTAAAAATATGTGATTTCAACAAAATTTAGGATCTCCCAAAAAGTGTAAACCACTATTGTGGTAACACCCATATATGCAAGATTAAAATTGTTAAGCTTATCGATTTTTGGTCAATTCTTATATTTTTGCATCTAGGTGGCTATTGAAACCATTGTTGTTGTATTCATCTCTTTCATTTTCTACTTATGGTTGGAACATAATAGAATAATTATATATATGTATATATATATGTGTGTGTGTGTGTGTGTGTGTGTGTGTGTGTGTGCATATATTCATATATTTATATATATTTCAATTTTTCATCGGTCTCTCTCCATTTGGCCTACCATTACAACCAATATTGATTCATTTAGGATTCACATTTTTCTAGTATTATTTTACATAAGGCATTGTTCACTATTGTTGCTTGTGTTAGGCTAATGTTATTTGATTTATGTTTCTCATTAACTCAATACATATGGTTGGAACAAAATAAAATCATTAATACTATCCATGCTATGTTTAGTTACATCAGGGATTATTTATTATTGTTCCCTACCTTAGGTTGTACTTGTGTCAACTTTGTTGGGAATTTTCATCAGCCTCAACATTTTTCCCTCTTTTTCCAGCACTGGGTACACTTGGCAGATGGGCTATATTTTGGTCAGTATTTTTGTCAGCCCTCCCAGTATATGTATATGTATATATATTTATATATATATATACACACACACACATTTGTATATATATATACACATATACAGATATAGTGGTGGATAGCTTATAAGTTTGCTCAGAATATATCTAGATATATATACACATTTGTATACATATATAAATATACATACAAATATATATATATACACACACACACACATATATAGATATAGTGGGTATGTGCAACATTATGATGGGCCAAAAAGTGGCAATATGGTGGGTATGTGGTTGAAAACTTTTTTTTACCCAAAATTGATGAAACAAAAATGGTTTTTAAAGGATATTCTCACCTTTCCACCAATATAAATTATGCTACACTTTGAATTTAATAAGTAATTATTATTTTTTTTCTATTTGAATTATGAGTAAAGTCTTGATTGATAAGTTGATTGAAAATATCTATAGCTTTCAAATAGTATCACATTTTTTGAATCCAAACATGTGTCACATTCTATGCTTTGCATACTATAGGATTAAAAAAATAATAAATGAAATTTCATGCCAGTTTTCCCAAGTAAGGTGGTGACATATGAGTTTTTTATATTTTTTTAAAAGTTGTAATAAAAAATCATAATTAATTATTTACTTGGGAAAAAATTACAAAAAAATATGCATCACATCGAGACATGAGTCCTCTACTTATATCTAAAATGTTATAAAAAAATATTATCATATTATTGTGGTTAGGGTGGTCAGACAAACACCTACTTATTTTTTCCCTAAAATTTAAGTACTACTACATTGAAATTTCTAATTTTCACCAACTATTTTTTTTTTGTTTTTTTTAAACTTAGTATTTTAGAAACTAATTTCAATTTTCTAAAGATTCTTTTCTTACATATTTTTGAAATAATATAGATAAGTTATTCAAATTTTTACGTCAAGTTGCCTAACTTTTTTTTTTTTGAATTTTTTGCCACTTAAGGATCTATTTTTTCCATGATGATCCTGCACATACCCTAGTGATGGATAGCTTGTAAGTTTACTCATAATATATATGTACATATATATACACATTTGTATACATCTACATATATATATACACACACATACAAATATATAGTGGCATATAGCTTATAAGTTTGCTCGGAATATATATATATATATATATATATATATTTACAGATATAGTGGTGGATAGCTTATAAGTTTAGTTAGAATTTCACTTGGCCTCTTGATTTTTTGGCCTTCCAATTCTCATGAAAAAGGTGGCAGAGTCAATTGTTGTTTGATTTGGGAATAGGGCAGCGTTTTCTAGGCCACGTGGATAGAGAAGGTTGTGGAAATTAAACGCTGGTTTGCATCAACATTAATTGATGTATGCTTTGCATGTATTGGAAATGGTCCTAATAAGACCAATGATAAATGGAAGTCATAAATGTAATACTTTATCCTAACACAAACAACCACAATGAACAGTCCCTTATGCAAAAAAACATGGATTATATAACATTAACTATTTTACTACATTGCAACCATCGCCACAAAAAAAAATATGTGAAGGAAAAAATATTGTTATCCACACTCACCGAGATGGCCAAACCAGCAGAACACTAAAAAATGACAGTGCCAAATGCGTAGAAAAACATACCCACAAAAGTTGAACCATAAATCAAACAATATCGTTGTGAGAAAAGTATAGCTATCTACACCTATTCATATATATAGTTGTAAATATGTCTCTATTTTCATATGCATATACATAAATACACATGCATGCAATTGAAATTTCCCTATCCTATACAACTTCCTCCGACATATGTATGTAGATATTCAGCCTCCTTTTGGATATCTATGCATATATCCATACACAATTCAAATTTTACAACTATCTATGACTTATTCTAAATAGAACAAAAAAATGGTTTCCAATAGTGCCTCACATACAAAACCCACTGTGATCAAGTGAAAATATTATTCTAGAAATGAACAGAAACAAAAGAAATGGAAGAAACAAAGTAAACACCTAACACCTAAAGATGGGGAAAAAGCATTGAACATAACAATTTAGTAGATGAAATCATTATACCTCGCTAAGTTACTCCTTTGGTTGGCCCTTGATTTTTGACGTTTTGTATGCTCCTCTTGATGGAAAAAGATGTGAGATGGGATGCAAGATGGATAAGAAGTTGATGGGAATGCTATGGTGAATGCAAGAAATGCAAATTTCAACTAAGTATGGCTCAAATGTGAAATTGGCAAGAGTTTGGTAGCAAAAATGATGAACCCCTTAAATGAGAGAAAAGAGGGGGTATTTATAGAGGAATTTGAATTCTCTAGAGAATTCAATGGTTGATATTTATCCAAAAAGGCCAAGATGAAGGGCTATGGTGAGTTGAGAACTCACAAGCCCTCACATTTTGACAAGTGGAATGTGAAGTGGCTTAGAATGGCGATGTGCAAATAAGGTGGAAGGAGGGTACATGATGTGGAAGGACAAGTACTTTGCAAGTACCTTGGGGAATGAGAAGATTTCCTCAAAAAGGAACTTCTTGTCCCCAAGTGGGAATGAAAGTGACTTTTGAGGAATTTTAGAATTCCTCTAAAATCTTCATCAAGAAAGGGAAAGTAGTTGGGAAAATAAATATGAATTAAAGATTCACATGCTTGGAAGAATCCCATGGACAAGACAAGGTTCAAAAAATGGAAGCACTTGTCCACATGTGACTTTATGTGACAAGTCAAAGATTACATGGGGAAGATTCCACATGTGACTTGATGTGACAAGTCAAAGATCACATGGGGAAGAGAAAAAATAATTTAATATTCCTTGAAAGGATAAAAGGAATTAAAAATTCCTTGGGAGGTTGATTAGGATAGTTAATTAAGGATTGGAGGAGGGTTAGGTGGCTAAGAGAGATTAGAAGGTTGATTAAGATTAAGGAAGGGATGTGACATATGGGGAATTAAATAAATGTCATATCTATTTAACTCGTTTCATGAAAAGGAGGATTAAAGAGATAAGGTATTTAATTATTAACTAAATACCTTAGGGATTTGAAAAAATTAAGGGTATTAATTAGATAATAGTGATATTACCTAATTAACACAATCAAGAGGATGTTTAGATGAAAAGTATAAATTTGGACCCATGTAATTGTCCAAATTTAGGTGTCTACATTTTTACCTTCTTTGAGATGGTGTTACGAAGTAACATCATTTCAAAGAATGTTAAAATGCAGAACCCAAAAGAAGATGATTAGATTGGGAAATATACCCCAGTCATTCAAAGGAGTGATTGGGAAGAAAGATGATGGGGGTGAAGATGAAGATTACGGATTGAGGATGCCCCCTTGAGAGGACATGCAGGTTCAAGAGAATATGGGTGTGCTCTCGAAATGGAGGAAATGATGCAAGGGGAGATGAAGAAGGTGATGCAAAGTGATGGTCAAGAGAGGAGGATAAGCGATAGGAGATGGATGAAGCATGAATGGATGTAAGGATAAATGTGATGTTTCCCTAGTCAAGCTACAAGCCAAAATGGGTTGATGATGGATGGGGTGTTTTTAATGAGGGAATCAATATCCTAAAAGAACACGAGGATAGAGAAAGATACATTCTGATGATGATGATGATGATGAAAGCATTGTTGATGAGGGAGGGACACATCCCAAAACAACATGAGGATGGAGAAGGATACATCCCGATGAAAGGGTTGTTCATGAGGGAAGGATACATCTCGAAACAACACCAAAGGATATGGAAGGATACATCCCAATGACAATGATGATGGCGATGGTTGGATCAAGGCTTGTAGCAAGGTTCAGAACAAGACCAAGGATGTGATTAGATGATTTGTGTGAGATTTAATTGATCAGGATAGAATTGGGATGGGAGATGGACGAAAGTCATAAATATGATGGGGGAAAAGATGCTTAGAATAACCAATCAATATTATTCTAAGAAGTTTGAAGAGATGACAATCAGAGATTGGATGGATAGGTGAGGGAGAGTGATGAAGGATAAATGGATGGGGGAATTTTGATAGATGAGAGGATGGGGGATACATGCAAGATGGTGGAATGGAAAATGAATTGCAATGCTAATGCAATTTTCCATCTTTGGAGCACTAATTTTTGTTGTAGCATTAGACACAAGATGTCAGGGTATGAAGAACCAAAGCGAATTAGTGTGTAATGCATAAAACAAGCACAATAGACAAGAAGGCTATCCCAACACCCCAAAGTCATGAAGACCTTGGTTAGGCAAGGTATTGGGATAACCACAAGCACAAAAGGCTGCCCCAACATAACACAAGACTTAGAGGATCTTGGCGGGTACTATGTGGGACAACCAAGAAGACATCAACAAAAAGAAAAAGATCAAGATAAGTCCCTATGTTGAATAGTCAAAACACACCATAATATGATGGATCATGGTAGCCTTGACGAGTCATGATAGGGAGCTCAAATGATAAAAAAAAATCCAAAAGAATCAAAATATCACAATCAATTCCAAATGTCCTTTACTGTAGGACCAGGGGGATGGATGGGATTGAGGAGGTCTATTAGGAAGGATTCATCCTATTGAGACTGATGATGGATACTAAACTAAAAGATCGATATGACATAGGATATTCAAAACTGATTGGATCTGATGATAAAAGTGGATCTTGTTTGTTAAGAACCAACTAGATAAGGGAATAGCTTGATGACATAACACAAGAGATGAGACACAAGACTGACACATCCTAAAAACCTAGGGGCTTGGGGGCTGATCAAAGATTAGCCTTACCTACATAAAACTGTAGAGCCCTTTTAGTTCGATAAAACGCTGATGATTGACCATGGATAAAATTGGAGAGAGGATGATGGAGTCCTTGATGGGTGATAAAGACATGATGGACCAAAGCAGAAAGACCGATGATAGATGATAAAGGATCCCCAGGGACGGATCAAATGATCGACCTTTCCTACGTGAAAACATAGGGGCAATGTAGTACGACAAAAGACCAAAGAAAAATGATGGATAAGGGATGATGAGATAACCATGGATAAGGGGATATAATGATGGGACTGATACAATGAGACAAAACTGACCTGA
Organism: Sequoia sempervirens; assembly: GCA_007258455.2. Classification (NCBI taxonomy): domain Eukaryota; kingdom Viridiplantae; phylum Streptophyta; class Pinopsida; order Cupressales; family Cupressaceae; genus Sequoia; species Sequoia sempervirens. The sequence goes on from VDFB02350026.1 coordinate 32,043, forward strand.
TGGATTGGATAGGATGATGACAATCACACAAAGCTTAGGGATGGCATAGTTATGCAAAGCATCGAAAGATGAATTGGGAGGATGGTACAATGGAGAGATGAGTGATGAATAGGGATAACAGATTGAAAATATGTGCGAAAGAAGTAGAAGTGATGATAATGAGATAGATGGCATTGGATTGTATGGGGGAAAAGCCTATAGCTAGATACCAATGACAAGGGATTACAAGATGGGATGAGGATAAAGAGATAAATATGGGGAGATGAAAAGGATTATGTGGATGGATAGGAAGAGAAAGAAGGGGAGATGCAAGGGATTGTGTGGATGGATAAGAGGGTAAGGATGGGCAGATGTAAGACATTGTGTGGATGGATAGAAATAGAAGGAAAGGGAGATGCAAGGGATTGTTTGGATGGATAATAGGATAAGAATGGGGAGATGTAATGGGTTTTTGGATGGTGGATAGGAATATGAGGATGGTGAGATGGAAAGGATTGTTTGGATGAATGATGTCTCCCAAAAGATACATTCTGTCCTGAGAGAGGGGTGCAACTCCTCTGGGCTTATATATCATGTATATAATAATTAGAGAGGATGGAGAGGATAAAAAGGATAGGAAAATAAGGAGTAGAGATGGAATATAAGATTAGGATGCATGTCTCCTAGGAAGGAGACTAATAGGTAGCATAATGGTGGACAAAAGGAAAGATGAATGATAAAAATGAATATAAAGTTAATATAGCTATGGATAGTAGAATAAGATTCCAAAGTGTCCAAAGCATGTTTACACATATGTTTCCCATCCATCAAGATCTATACCTGCAAGGAGGATGGAGGATTACAGATAAATGGGATATGATAGGAAAGATGTGTAAGATAGGTGGGATGGAGGAGATGGATGAAAGGGATGCAGTTGCCCCCAAGTGTGGAAGTAAACTGGATGGGGGATTTACACATGACACCTATTTGTTAGGTTTTCATTATGGTACTTATCCAAGGTGCTTGTTTACTTAGAAATTTCTACATTGGATGAGATATTGCTCTTTACTTTTTTGTTGTTTTTTTACTTTTTTGATAGCATGCAGATGGAGATGGATAAGGATAGGGATGTGGATAAGGGGATTTAGAAGATACATGATAAGGATATGAATGAAGGACTCAAGCATCAAGTTCATACGAGGTATTAAGAGCCTATGTGTGAAGCAAATTTTGGATGTTGGTACAGCCTTAATAGGATAAATGGATTATGCAAGAGGATGAATTGGAGGAATTTGATAGGGAAGATATGTGGGATAATGGATGGGATGTTAGAAAGGGTATGGATAGAATTATGGGGTAGGTGTGTGATGGGGTAGTGAGTTTAGGACCAACATTGGCACATGTGGGGGTGTATGTGAAAGGATAGGAGGATTAATGGATGGAGAATGCAGGGATAATGGAGGAGATGGGATAGTGAGTTTTGGGACATAGAAATTTTAAAACAAAAGTGAGAGAGAGGAATGAAATTGGTGTACTGATTACTTTGGATTATAGCTTTATTCTTATTTAAATTTTCATTTGAAGGCATTGCATCTTTTTTCTTTGGGATCCACATGGTTTTGATCTTTGCTTTGGTGGGCCTTTGTGGCCTATGGATTTGATTTAGATTTTGGATTTTATTTTTCCTTTCTTCACCATGTATTTTAAAGGGGACATGGGGAGATTTAGATTCATGTGGATCTTTAGATTTAGGAATTTGTGATTTGGCATCCAAAGTGCATTGAATAGCAACGGAATGGGTATGATGAGATGGGTGATGTGGAGGAAACATGAATGGAGTGATGGACATAGGATTTTGAGGATGATATGTGGATGGAGGATGTGTAGGTACATTCCTTTGTTGATTTTGATTAGGGAACATGAGAATGGGTTGTGGATGGATAGAAGGATAAATAGGACAAGATGGAGGAGGTGATTTTGGTATATAAGGGCCCAAAATGGATTTAGTACATGGAGGGTGTGTGATGGTGGATGGAGGTATATAAGGACCTTAAATGGAGGAAGTGGATGAAGGAGGAAGGTGGATGGTTGTTTTGAGGTGATATGATAGAGGAGTAAGGATGGTAGCAAATGATCTGGTGGAGTGATGGGAAGAGCCTATATTACTTTTGGAAGAGGCCCATTTAGGAAATGTAGAGTTTGTACCAACATCTTTATATTGTAAATCTTGAGAAATATGTCTAAAACCTTGCATACATATTTGTTCTTTGACCTAGATGAGCTCTAAAATAGATTGGTCATGAAGACCTAAGCCTTTTCCTTGATAATTCATGCTCTTAAGCATTCGATCCATGACAGAATTCTTGTTATTCTGGAAGAATGATGCAATTCCATTATTAGAATGATGATGATGGGTGGTATATATGCTTTGTTTTTATTTTTCAAGGAGACCACCATGGAAGAATGTGAGGTTACCAAGGTGATATACAAGTAGTGTGGGGATAGCAGGTTTAGGTGATGATGGAGGATCATGAAATGGAGATAATGGGATAGCAATATCTACATGGGTAGTATCAGGACAGGGACTAGGGGATATGATAGGATCTAGATTTGTGGTAGCAGGTGATAAGGGCTCATGTGATAGAGATGGAGACAAGGGATCATGAGATGGAGCAATTTAATCAAGGAGATCATGGGATGGAATGGATGGGAGACTGTGATCTTGATGTGGTCTAGATGGGATGGTAGGATCTTGATCTAGAGAAGGGGGTATGTTGTTATGCTTTGGATCAAGCTCTTGGCATGGCTCTTCTGTGGGGGTGGCATGATGATGGAGTCTTGGAGGGAATCTTCAAGTTGGGGAGATGGAAGGATGGAGGATTCAAAGCATTCATTGGAATGTATTTTAGTAATACTAGGGGTAGGAGAAGTGGATTGGATTTGGGTGTCTTTGATGGATTGGGTGGATCTAGGAGTAGAATATGGTGATGGGGTTTGGTTATCTTCAATGGGATTGGTGGTTCCCAAAGTAGGAGATGGGGGCTCAATGGATTTGGTGGATGTGGGGATTTCAACTATTTGAGTGGTGTTGGGGGCAATGACATTAATGATAGGTGTGGGGTGGAGAAGGGTCTCATCATTAGTGACCATGGATGATGGATTGGGATGACATGGTTCCATGACATCAAGACATGGAGTTGAGGACATCTTCTTTATCATAAGTCCTTGGAGAACTTCTGGAGTGAGAAACTTACATACTCTAGGCTTGGTTGGGGTGATGGGCATAGATGAAGGATTAGGGATGGGTGGAGGACTAGGATTATGGAGTGGTGGACTGGGGTTAGATGGAGGAATGGTATTGGATATAGGACTAGGAGCAGATGGAGGATCAAGATGAGATGGAGGATTGAGGTAGGGATATTGGAATGATTAATTAAGATAGCAAGACATGGACGGTGGATTAGGACAAAAGGATATGACTAATGGAGTGTAGTAAGGGTATTGGGATGGTGGATTAGGATGGGGAGATGTGGGTGCTGGATTAGGATAGGGAGACATGGATTTTGGATTAAGATAAGAAGATGTGGATGTTGGATTAGGATAGGTTGATTGGTAAGGAGGATTAGGATAGGGAGACATGGATGGGGGATTGTAATAGGAGTATTGGGATGGAAGATTAGGATAAGAGGATGTGGGTGTTGGATAAGAGGATGATGTAGATGAAGGATATGATGAATATGCAGACGAGGAAGATAGTGAATATCCCTTGTTAAAGGTAACATAAGGAGCATGATTAGGCATGGATGAAGACATAATGGGATAACTTGAAGGGGTGATTTGATTTTTGAAAGCAGGTGGGGAAATCTTACTAGAAATGATAACATCAAGGGGATCTATGTCATATTCTTCTTAATTGACAAGTATCGTCATTGACATAATTAGGGTTTCCCTTGACTACTATTGAAAGAGGATAAGGATTCATGATGATGAAAGGGTAAAGAGGATGGATCAAGGATTTCAGATGAAAATGGACTAAATCTCAAGTCAATATTTAGGTCAAGCTAAGATTAGGATGATTAGATGATGCAATGCGATTTAATTTTGATAATCAAATTTGATTATCAAAGATGACTATGACATCCAATCTACTTCGAGATGGAAGTAGCTTGATTGGGTCAAAAGTGTTTGGATAGGGATGTGATTGGATTGGATTGGATAAGATTGATTAATGATTGATAAGATTGAATGATAGATTGGATAGGATAATGAAAGGGATTGGAAAACCCGTTCAGAGATTACCCTAGGTGACTTAGGATACTAATTGATCAGATTAAAGGATAAATGGATGATTGAAACACTAAATCCACCTTCAGATTAAAATTTGATTGATTGAGCTGACAATGATGATTAACTTAGGATGGATGACAATCCTAAGCAAATTTGGATAATGACGATTAGATTCAGACACCCAGGTTAATTTGGATAATAACTTCAAATGAAGTTCAAAGGATTTGGATGGGGAAAATGATGATTTGATTGGGGAAATGGATGATAGGAATGGATGAATGAATACTCAATATGAGTAAAAAATTGATTGGATTGGACGAAAAACTCTCAGAATGAGGAGAAAAAAGCTCAGGATGGATGAAAGTTTACTTAAAATGAGTAAACGGTTGACTAAAATGGGTGGACGACTACTTGAAACAAGTAAATTGACTACTTGGAAGGGATGAACAACTCTCAGAATGAGGAGGTGAAAATTCAGAATGGATGAAAGATTACTTAGAATGAGTAAATGGATGATCGAGAGGGATGAACGACTACTCAGAACAAGTAAATAGATGATTGAGATGGATGAATGACTACTCAGAATAATTAACCGACTGCTAAGAATGAATGAATGACTCCTTGAACAAGAAGAAAAAGGTTTGAAATGAATGAATGATTACTCATAATGAGTAAACCAATGATCAAGAGGGATGAACGAATACTCGAAATGAGTAAATGAATGATCAAGAGGGATGAATGACTACTCGGAATGAGTAAATGACTGTTAAGAATGAATGAACAACTCTCAGAATGAGAAGATGAAGGTTTGAAATGAAAAAATGATTACTCAGAATGAGTAAATGAATGATAAAGAGGGATTAATGACTACTTGAAACGAGTAAACGACCGCTAATAGTGAATGAACGACTCTCAAAATGAGAAGATGAAATCTTGGAATGAATGAAAGATCACTCGAAACAAGTAAACAAATGATCAAAACAGTTGAACAAGAGTTTGAAATGATAGAAGAAGGTTCAAAATGGATGAACATGTACTCAAAACGAGTAAACGAATGATCAAAAAGGAGGATGAATGTTCAAAATGAATGAATGAAAGCTTGAAATGGGTAAGCAATTGATCGGAATGGATGAATGAAAGCTTGAAATGGGTAAATGATTGATCAGAATGGATGAATGAAAGCTTGAAATGGGTAAATGATTGATTAGAATGGATGAATGAAAGCTTGAAATGGGTAAAAAACTCTCAAAACAAGGAGATAAGATTTGAAATGGATGAATGAATGCTTGAAAAGAGTAAATTAGTACTTAGAATGGGTGAACAACTGATCAAAATGACAAAAGGAGGTTCAAAATCGATGAATTTTTAATTAGAATGAGTGATTGGATGATTGAAATGGATTAACAATTGCTTGAAATGAGAGAAGGATGCTCAAAATGGATTAATTTTTACTTGGAATGATTGATTAAATGATCAAAATGATCGACTGCTCAAAACGAGAAAATGATTAGTTAGAACGAAGGAATGACACTCAGAACGACCAGCCAAAGAATGGAAAAAGTTGTTTGAAGGGTGGGTCCACCCCTGGAATAGGTTAGGTCTACCCTTGAGGGCAGGTCCACCCCTAGATGGGTAGGTATGGCTCTGAAGGGTGGGTATGGCTCTAGAAAATGTCCAGTATGGTTGTAGGAAAGGTCAGGTATGGCTCTAGAAAAGGTCAAGTATGGCTCTGGAGGGCAGGTATGGCTCTAGAAAAGGCTAGGTATGGCTCTGGAAAAGGTTAGGTATGGCTCTAGAAAAGGTTAGGTATGAATCTAGAGGGCGGGTATGGCTCTGGAAAAGGTCAGGTATGGCTCTAGAGGGTGGGTATGGCTCTAGAAGGGAAGGTATAGCTCTAGAGGGTGGGTATGGCTCTAGAAATGGTCAAGTATGGCTCTGGAAAAGGTTAGGTATGGCTCTAAAGGGTGGGTATGGCACTGGAAGGTGGGTATGACTTTGGAAGGGTACGTATGGCTTTGGAAAAGGTCAGGTCCACCCCTGCACAAGTCTAAATTGTTTTTTCACAAAAAATACTAAGGAAAAGGACCCAAAACACAACAAACAATAGTTAGAGGACAAGGCTAACTCGACTAAACAAAAAATTACTAGTTTTGCACAAAGAAAAAATTTCAAGTAGCACAATCCTAAGATTATTAGAATGGGTATGGTCGACAAAGTCCTCTATTCTATGATAAACATGGTTGCTAGGGAGTCCTTGATATACACTTGGTACATGAGGCCCAAACCATGAACACTATCCTATCACAAGTGTGACTTTCAGGGAACCTTAGCAAGGTACTAAAGAATCAAACCAACTCTTCATGTCATCCTAATGCTTCACCAATAACAATGTGGCTAGATTGGAGTACAACTTTGGCTCTCCCTCCTTTATATACCCCGTTGGTATGCATGGTTGGGATCATTCCTTAGGGTGATGAAATCCCCAAGTAGGTCCCCTAAAACAAGAATAATGAGAGACTCAAAACGACTTGGTAAGCAATGATTTCTCATCACCCAAGATTGTGAAATGGATCAAGGTGATTGGATACATCAATAGCCTACCACAAACATGATGCACAAAATATATCTATCCTCCTCCCAATTAGACTATGTGCCTAAGTTAATGAAAAATGATAACAAACATCTGATAAATGTTTTGAAAGTGAATGGTCCTATAAGAATTTTGTTGAAAAATTTGTATTTCGTTTTCCACCAAACACTAATCAAATCCTTGCATAGACACCAATAACACATGTTAGGGGGTTAGAAACACTCAAAACAACTAAAAAAAGGCTTAAACTTGAGTTTTTACCTTCTAGAAAAAGATCTTTTGGGTGAGTCCACCCTCCGTTTTGGTAGGGTCCACCCCTAGAAAAGGTCAAGTCCACCCCTAGAGGTCAGATCCACCCCTCAAAAATTTCAGGTCCGCCCCTTTATGAATAAACATTAAAAAAATTGTTTCTAGACTCTATGGAGGGAAGGTCTGCCTCTTGTAAGGGTCAGGTCTGCCCCTAATGGTCAGGTCCACCCCTCTGCTAGGTCAAGCCTACCCCTGGAGGGAAATTCCACCCCTAGAAAGGCAGGTCTAGCCCTAGAAGGGAAGATACACCTCTCTGCTAGAGCAGGTCTGCCCCTCTACAACCTGTACCTACAAATAGTTAAAAAAAAATAATGTAAAAGCAAGAGACCCATCTATGGGTCCCACCAGGTGTGCCAAAAATGTGATTAGGTAAAAATAATTTTCTAGAAATGAGCAACAACAAATGAAATGCAAGAAACAAAGTAAACACCTAACACCTCAAGATAGGGAAAAGATGTTGAACATAACAAAATAGATGAAATGGTTATACCTTGCTAAGTTGCTCCTTTGGTTGGCCCTTGATTTTTGATGTTGTGTATGCTCCACTAGATGGTAAAATGTGTGAGATGGGATGAAATATGGATGAGAAGTGGATGAAAATGCTATGGTGAATGTAAGAAATGAAAATTTTGGCTAAGTATGGCTCAAATGTGAAATTAGTAAGAGTTTGGTAGCAAAAATGATGAACCCCTTAAATGAGAGGAAAGAGGGGGTATTTATAGAAGAATTTGAATTATCTAGAGAATTCAATGGTTGAGATTTATCCAGCAAGGCCAAGATGAAGGGCTATGGTGAGTTGAGAACTCACAAGCTCTCACATCTTTTCAAGTGGAGGGTGAAGTGGCTTAGAAATGTTGATGTGTAAATGAGATGGAAGGAGGGTACATGATGTGGAAGGACAATTACTTTGCAAGTAACTTGGGGGATGAGAAGATTTTTTCAAAAAGGAACTTCTTGTCCCCAAGTGGGAATGAAAGTGACTTTTGAGGAATTTTAGAATTCCTCAAAAATCTCCATGGGAAAAGAGAAAGTAGTTGGGAAAATAAATGTGAATTAAAAATTCACATGCTTGGAAGAATCCCATGGACAAGACAAGGTTCCAAAAAGGGAAGCACTTTTCCACATGTGATTTGATGTTACAAGTCAAAGATTACATGGGGAAGATTTTGCATGTGACTTGATGTGACAAGTCAAAGATCACATGGGGAAGAGAAAAAGGAATTTAATATTCCTTAGAAGGATAAAAGGAATTAAAAATAACTTGTGAGCTTGATTAGGCTAGTTAATGAAGGATTAGAGGTTTAGGTGGCTAGGAGAGACTAGGGGCCAACTAGCAAAAGTTAGAGGGTGTGTCACATCCTAATCAAGGATTAGGCATGTCCATATTCCTAATTATGGAATTAGGAGGTTGATTATGATTAAGGAAGGGATGTGGCATATGAGGAATTCATTAAATGTCATATTTAATTAGTTCATTTGATTGAGATGAGGATTAAAGATATAAGGTATTTAATTATTAACTAAATACCTTAGGGATTTGGAAAAATTAAGGGTATTAATTAGATAATAGTGATATTACCTAATTAACACAATCAAGAGGATGTTTAGACAAAAGGGGAGAGATTTGGACCAATGTAACTGTCCAAATTTAGGTGTCTACACCCACAAAACACATAAAAATCCCTGTAACATACTGACTCAAAACCTTTGCCATGAAAACGCTAACCCTAAATGAATCAATACTGGTTTCAACCATAACATAGATGGGGTAATTCACCAAAAACATAACACATTAACTATTTTCTAGCCATTCACACAAGAACCTTATTGTCTTGAGTTTTATTTTATAGTTTACATGTACACATTGCTATCCTTCTCATACATAATTTACAAAAAAAAATCAAATCTTTTAGGGAAAACCCACAAAACACAAGAGATCTCAATTTCAACATTCACCAAAAACACAACAGATTAACTATTTTCCAACCATTCACATAGAACTGAAGCCATAAATGGAAAAATATAAAAAATAGTCATGGACATGCCAAAACCCACAAAAATATAGTCTTTCCATCAAAAATTGACACAATGAAATAATATTTCTTTCAAGAATAACCTAGATGAGATGCACCTCTACCCACTTCCTTCAATACACCCCTTCCCACTTTCTTCTTCTTTCCTCCATTCTTTCTCAAAAGCCTACCAAAAAAGACCACAAAATCATCACAACCCTCACCATTTGCAACCATTGAAACATGCAAAAAAATAGAAGATAACCTTCAACCACCTTCACATAAATTGTGCAAGCATTCGATGCACTTGCACCTTGATAGAAACTTTCCCTCCAGACTCACTGCTACCTTCAACAATAACAAAAACCCTCAAAATGACACCACAAAATACGTTATCGATAACTAGATAGACATTCATTTTTTTTTCCAAGGACTTTAAAATAGATGGTAATTGCACCATCACCACTACATAGAAACCATACAACAATCAATGCTAAGGACATTTAACTAGCCTCATCTACACTTCGGTCATTTCACCAAACTCTTGTATCCTCGTGCCAAACATTTGCCACCTTTTACATGGCAATGGAAACCCAAGTTCGACACCTTAAACCAAAAGGGTTGATGAAAAAGTTGACCACACTATAGCCCATCCTCTAGGTTTTCCCCAGCCCCAGAGAAGCCAAAAAATGGCAAGGCTAATGAAAATTCTGGGCAAAGTTGACGCAAATAGCCTATCAACTAATTAATTGAGATTAAAATATAATCCTAAATTACTTAAAACCAAAGTTAGAAACTAAATAAAAGAAACATCATAAAAGCCATGTTGAGAATAAAATGTTTTGATTGTAGTTTACAATGAAATGATTGCAAGCTATGACATGATTGCATTTATTCCTCAGATTATTCAATATTTATTCAATTGTGATTAGATGATATGCATAAGTTAGATTTGTCAATTAAGTTTTAGAAATTTTTAGGAAATTTAATTGGTAGATTTAAAATAAAATTTCCCAACTATTCCCAACATTATTTCTTAAAGCATTCATTAGATGTAGTTTTCATTGGTAGACATATAGGCAGAATGTGGGAATGCATGATTGCAGATTATGCACAAAATGGATTTCTTGAAAAGGCCTTTAAAACATTCATATAATTTTTTTTTGCAGGTCAATGATCACTCTTTAGATTGCATAAACAATATTCAAGCACTTGCTGATGAGTAATAGAAAAACAACTTGGAGTTACTTGGGTGTTGCTAGATTCTTATGTTGATCCAATTTTATTGCAGGAAAATATCTAGAAGGAGAAGAGAAATCATATGCATGTGAATGATGTAAAGTATAAAAGAAAGCTGTGAAAAAATTCACAGTAGATAAGGTTCCACATGTTCTTTCTATTCATCTGAAGTGCTCCAGTTAATGATCAATAGAATAAACAAACAATATTTATTCATGATCAACATAATGTCTAAATCTTGCAAAATATTTGAATTCAATTTAATTTAGCCTGTCATATTTTTATTTCACATCTCCCAGGAAAAATAATTTTGAAATAAGAATATCTTCATAGAATAATTGAAAATGAACAAAATTGCAGCAATACATTAATGATTTCATGTCGGGTTCACTATTTTCTTTATGTTGAAAATTGAAAAAAAAATTAAATATAATAACTAGATTCAAAATGTTTTCAATATTACATCAATGAAGCCTTTCCAACTAAATGCAAATGCAACAAAGGTAAAACTAAACTATGCAAAATCAAAACATGTGCATTTAAAGGAAATCTAACTCCATTTTCATCCTATCATCAAGATCTTCTTCTCAAGCATTTTGGTACTCTCAGATTTTTGCACAAGAACAAAGGCTACAAGAGGCTATGATGAATGGATTTCAATGATTGATGGTATGATCAAAATTCAATCTATGTATTTTTTTTGGTTAGAAGAGAAAGATTTTTATAAATGAATGCATAATGTGAAAATAAGAAATGAGTGGAGTGATTTATGCAATGATTCATGTTTGGAAGTTCAAAATGTGCAATTTTGAGCTAATTCCATGGAAAATGATTTATGAATTTAATGTGCAATTTTAAGCTAATTTCATGGAATTTGATTTTTAAATTTTGAATTATTTAATGAAATATATGAATTCATTTTAGTGATTAATGGAAATGGATAGTCATGCAAATGGATGAATTAATGGATTTATGAAATTGTTAAATGATTTATGAATATGTTGATGATTAATGAAATGATAAATACTTATGAAATAAATTGATGAAATATGCAAATGGATAAATATTGGATAAATGATTAAATGATTGTGTAAATGGATTATGGTTATCAATAAATTCTTATAAATTCTTATAATATTTTAATTGTTTTATGGACATATGATTATGCAGATGGTTAATTAAAATAAGGAATGGATAAAAATGACTAAGAGGAAATTTTTATGCATCTACAGATCCTTAAGAATTTCACTTGATATTAATTTGCATGAATATAAAACCCAACACTTGACATGCATTCACCCTCACTAAATTCAATGGAACCACTTGACCTGTAAGGTATGTACATGCATGCATAAGCTCCCATATGACATGCAAAGCACCTACCTACATGCAAGGGTCCTACTTGTCATAATCTATCATTGTCTTGACTCCTATATTGTCATAATTTGTTATATGACATGATATTATCATAATTCAATCATAATCTATCATAGAAAATTGTAAAACATCACACAAGTAGGTATGTGCAGTATCATGATGCACCAAAAAGTGGCGATATGATGGGTATGTGGCTGAAATTTTTTTTTTACCCAGAATTGATGAAATGAAAAGGCTTTTTAAAGGATATTCTCAGCTTTCCACCAATATATATTATGCTTTACTTTGAATTTAATAAATAATTATTATTCTTTTTCTATTTGAATTATGACTAAAGTCCTAATTTCAATAGGCTAATTGAAAAACATCTATAGCTTTCAAACGGTATTACATTTTTTGAATCTAAAACATTCATCACATTCTATGCTTTACATACTATAAGATTTAAAAAAAATAAATTCACAAAGTTTTGAACAAGTTAAGGTGGTCAGACATACAAGTTTTATATTTTTTAAAAGTTGTAATAAAAAATTCATAATTAATTATTTACTTGGAAAAAAATTACAAAAAATAATGCATCACATCGTGACATGAATCATCTACTTATATCTAAAATCTTATAAAAAATATTATCATTTTATTGTGGTTAGGGTGGTTAGATAGAAACCTACTTCTTATTTCTTCCATGAAATTTAAATACTACTGCATTGAAATTTCAAATTTTTATCAAAGATATATTTTTTTTAAATAAACCTATAGTTTAGCAACTAGATTCAATTTTCTATAGATCCTATTGTTACATATTTTTGAAATAATATAGATAGCTTATTCAAATTTTTACATCAAGTTTCCTAACTCTGATTTTTCTGAATTTTTTGCCACTTAAGGGCCTATTTTCTCCATGATGATCCTACACATACTCATGCCATAAAATTAGATTCATGATGGGGTCCACCAAGTGGGGCAACTATATCCATAAAATTATCTTACAAGTCTTCTTAGTTACCTCCATATTATATGATGCCAACTCAATTGATAGGTCCCAAAAAGTGACTTGACATAGTAGGAAAATCAAAATAGACATTATATGAATAATTAAATAATCAAATAAATTCTAGTACTTTTAACTTTTAAGACACCAACTTCAAAAATCCTCCCGCTTATTGAATACATTTCAAGAGTAAAACAACAATCAAGTGCTAAGGGCCATGGGGCCTAGGGAAGTAGAACACCATCTAAACATCTTTGTGTTCAAAAGATTTGTTAATGCTCTACAAAAAAAATTGAAGTGTCGATGTTCTCCAATTTCACCTTCGTATATTCCACCATGTCCCAAAGAAATGGAACCAAACATCAATGGGATCTCTTCTAACATGAAAAGTAGGATTTTCTACAAAGAAAATGGTACTTTAGCTATCATAATAGATATTAATAATACTTGGATAAATCATAGCATAAAAAAATAATCTCCTAAGCTAAATGGATTCCTTATAAGCATGAGTAGATATCATATACTCTAATTATATTATGGAAAAACTAAATAAAGCTTGCCAATTACTCATCAAATTGATAGAAGCACCAAATATCATGAAAAAATTATCCAATGGTAGATATTTTATTTTTGTGCTTTTTTTTTTTAAGTGGAAATCCACAAACATATAATTTTTAAAATAAGGAGAGTTACATTATGAGAAATTACAAAACCCAATCGATAGAAGATACAAATCAAAAAATTTGTTGAGAACATACACCAAGAATCCATCTAGAATGGATCATGAGAAGGAGGGAGCCCAAAAATGCAAGAGAATTCCCAATTAAGGTTACAAACAAAATACAAAATGAGAACCCTAACAAAGCATGAGTACAAAAGATAGCTCAAAGAGAGCATGAGTACAAAATTTATTCTGAGGAGAGTACTCCATATAGTCATTCAAGCGAAAAAAGAGCAGAGTCTGAAGGAAAAAATAATATTGCATTACAGTGCTAGAAGAGCTTGATTTTTTAGACCAAAAAATTCCATAAAAAGCTCTGAAGGTAAGTAGATGAGTGAAGTGAAGATGGTGAAGGTGGGATTTCAAACAAATGAATCATATGTTGACCAATTCTGAGGAAAGGAAGAGAGCCATGAGCCACCATAAGGAGTAAACAACATTTTGCTTCAAAGATTCCAAACCATTTGGAGGCAGGAAATAAGGAATTGAGTGTGGTTTCGTTAGAACATGCCTAATTAGGAACTGCACAAAATCAAAAAAATCTAACAACATATTTGAATTAGTATTTCCTAGCCAAGGCTTCATCCTATGGAGGATCCTTATAAAGTCATAGGAATAATCATCCAATAAATTTTTAGCCATAGTGTTAAGGAGATTAGTGATAGATCAATAAAAAATTAGTAATAGATGACAAAGGATGCCACCCACAAGATTCGAGCCTTTCAGAATGTCATAACCATCCAAAGTATTTTTCAAGATGGGAAGAGGAAAAACATGGGGAATAATGTAAGAACCTACAAGGAATTTCACCATTTCACTTCACCAAAGCATATCCATAAAGTTAGAAACAAATTGGGATGCAACCTCATTAGGTAGAGACATAGCTTGGAAGTCCAACCAATCATACCCCATAACGGATCTGACTAAATCTTCAATAGGTTTGTATTCTAAAATGCATGTTCACCCAATATTTTTAGAGGAGAATGGTCTATCATTCCTTAATTCCATATATCTTGGTGGAATGTATACTCGGAAAGAATTTTGCATGATTCTTCTTGTTTCTATTTCAAAGAGAAAGCAAAATGAAAGACAAAAATTGATGAGAGAATAAAAAAAAGATATCCATAAATAAGCAATTCGTATGATTGGAGTAGACGATTGATGCATAAACATTAATACAACAGAAAGCTCATTGCATCATAAGCGATGCAAAAGAACACCAATGGATCAAGTGATAACTATTTTTAAGGTAATATAACCAATAGATGCCAAGTGTTAAATTTATTATCAACTTATCAGAGAAAGGTACCATTCATATTTAAGACAAATCAAAACCTTGGATTAGCAGATCCCCCAAAGGATTATTCACATGATAGATTTAATACAAGAAAAGTTCCCACCTTAAATGTATGATAGAATTCCTTTAATCTTTCTGAGGTGTCGTAAGGTATGATCATGTCAAACTGACATTTTCACAAATTAGAAAGTGAAAGAATAATCATCAGAAGTGGCCAATTTAGCAACACAAGATTGACTAGAGCTACCAATGATCCCCATGGTAACAACATGGCTAGAAATAGTAAACACTCAATTTCCCTTATGAGCATATCCAAAATTTGGAGCAACCAAGAGAATACAACCACATGAAAAAATGGTACCATTGGGAATGAATAATTTCAATGGATTGAAATCCATACTATGTCAATCCTAGCAAATTCCATATTCATCGCCTTTGTTATCCTCCACTAGTCATGCAAGAGGACACATCCTCAAGAATAATTAATGATGAATAGAGGTGAGCAATAATATAATGAATTCCAAGAAGAAAGATTCATGAATATTCTAAATAATGCCACATTATATTTCCATGTATTCAATGAAAAGTAACCAGAATGTGATTTATAGCCATTGGCTGCCAAGAAATTGAATTTTTGAGGTCACCACTTACCCTTTGGATAATCTGAAATCAACATTTCAATTAGAAGTGCGACACCAAGCTTTCACACACTAACCAACCAAAATGGATAATCCTTATGAGTGATTAAAGTGTTGAAGGGGTTTGCAAAATACAAAAAAAGAAGGCCCTAAAATACATGTGACATAATTTAAAAATTGTGATACAAGTTCATATGGCTAGATCACATTAATAATAATAATCCAATCAAGTATAATTTCTAACTCACATAACTTCCAAATCAATTAAATCCCTTATTAAAAGGATCTGAAGTGAAACTTGACTGAGTAGAGCAAAAAGCCTAGGTCACATAAACAATGATTAAAGTAAACAAACTATAGAACGAATGAACCACAAGGGGTTATTAATAAGATTTCTTTTAAAATTAGAAATTTATAAAATTTAGATACTCCTAGTATGATAGATTTTTTAGCTATATATTCCCATCAATGGCTTTGTTTTCGAACCGATCAACTTGATCATTAACTTCCTTGTAGCAATGCATCATTTGATAAGAAGAAAAAATATTGAAAAGATATCGAATGTGAGAGACAAGGTAATTCAGATGCTAATAATTTGAATGACCATTTAAAATTGTAGATATCACAACCCTAGAGTCCCATTTGATCTATATATGGGGTATTGAACATTCAATTTCTAGCTTTGAACCCATTTTTAAGGCATTTAATTTTGCAACATTATTAGTTCCTTTTGGAAGACTAGAAAAAATTGCTCCAACAAAATCACCATGAAAATCTCTCAAGATCGAGACATCCACTAATTTCCTAGGGTTCCCTCAGGAAGCCCCATCAAAATTGAGTTTAAGAAAATCCCTATGTGGAGGAAACCTTTTAATAAGGGATCTATTTACAAGAGGATTTTTGGTCAACAAAGAGCCCATATTGGGAAGTTTGAGTAGAGACCAATTTTTTAGAATGAAGGAATCCCATGAAGAAAAACTGTTACTAGAAATTGCATTCCTGAAAAGGCTTGAAATTGGAGTTTCAAAAATTGAAATTGAAAATTTTTGTATGATCCACACCTGAGGTAATTGCATCTTCTTAAAGATTTCCATGTTCCTTTCAATCCAAATGTTCTAGATGAGGATAGAGGGAGATATTTCCCAAAGACAAGAAAATTTAGAAGTTGAGTGAAGCTTAGGCCAACTAAAGAAACATTGTAGGGTCCCATTTTGCAAGGGAGAATACTAGCCCAATTTTCTTAATAACCATGTTTAGCATTCAAAATAAAAGGGGGAATTAATGAGAAGGTTATATGTGGATTCAAAGGCCTTACCACACATCACACATGTAAAGAGATGTGTTATTCCCAATCTATCAAGTCTGAATCCCTAGAGTATTATGCCTGTGATGGCTAACCAACTAAAAGATCCTACTTTTGGTAAAAAATTAGGGCCCCAAAAAGGGTAGAGGTCGATGGTGATAGGCCATTCTCACTTGTTAGAGAGTTATATCCTTCCTTAACTATGTAATTGCTAGATTAAGATTTTGTCCAAATCATTACATCATATTTATCCGAGAAGAAAATTTGTCTTTTTTGCAATTTAGATTTAAGAGAATTCTTTAAGTGAGATGAGACTAGAAGAAAACTAAATTATTTCCAAATAATATAATGCAAAGGATCCTCCTAATTGGTAAGAAAATAATCTTTCACTTTGTCCCCCCAAAGAGATTTCAGAGAAGTCTCAATTTGAGAGAAATCTCCAAGAGTTTTGAGGGGTTGATGTCCATTCTAAGCATCATCCTAGAATAAAGCTTTCTTACCATTGTTAATTATTGAAGAAAGGTGAGGAAGGATGACTGATCTACAAGTGGTTATGAAATTCCAAATTTTAGATCCAAGGGGGAGATTCCCTTGCACGAAAATCCTTTCACATTCTAAGGAATCCAAATATTTTTGGTACATGATTTGACACCATTTCTTGTCAAGATTAGCATACAATTTATAGACCAATTTGGCACCCATATTCTTATTTTGTAACAAAATTTATATTAAACCTAGCCCACCTGTAGCTTTTCATTTGCATACATTATCCTGGGTGGGTACATGGAGATGGGTAGACAATTTGTGGATACGTTTTGAAAAAAAAAATTTGAAAACTAATAACATGAGCATGTTATAACATGCTCGTGTTATGACCTATTAAAACCAAAGAATAAGTAAAATGAATTCATTTTTACTTGTGACTATGTTTTGTTTGTTGCCCATGGCCAAAACCCCATTATTCTTTGCTTGCATTCGAGGAGGATCTATTTTGTGAATTTCTTCATCAACGGTTGATATTTCATTGCAGGGGATTGCTACACTGGTAAGGAGATTAGATGGGTAAGGTTGTTTTCAAGATTTGTTAGTTTAGGTTTTGTTTTAGTTTGGATTGTAATTTGTCTTTATTTTTTAGGAATTTTGTAGGAGATTCAAATCAACACGAGCCTCAAATCCTCAACAAAATCAAACAATGTAACCTCACCACCAATCCATAACATCCTAGCATTCATAAAATTTAATGAGTGAAATTGAGAACCAAAAAAAGGAAGGGATTTAATGGGGTTGTTTTGCCAATCCAAACCCTATTCTATACGGAAAAGACCAATTTCTTTCAACTATTTGAAAGATGCAAAATGTGATTCCATTGCTTGGCAAATATTTGGATGGAAAAATAGGAGGTAGGTGGCTAGGGTTTATTATGTGGACAAATTATCATATAAAGATGTAAAGGATTTAAAAATTACAAAAGGTAATTTGTGCTCATTATTCACTGAACCACACACAAAACAAAATCCTACCCTCAATGCAAAGAATTTTCCTATTCATTAGTGCCACCACCAACAAATTAGGAACTTTTATTATGATAGGTGTTTTGGCTGGTTATGTTACCCACCATGCACCTTGATTGTGAGGAGTCTCGTGATCATATCCTTGGAAGCTATATTGTGAGTTCATATTGAACAAATCCTAAATTAATTTTATATAAGGGGACTTCGAGGGAGGAGGTGGGAGTCGGTTTTAGGATAGACTTAGAACAGGATCCTACAACAAGGGGAGATGAAGCTCTTTGCACAAGGCCGCCTCATCCAGGCATGTTGTTATCCACTTCCATCACCTGGAGAATGTTGGTGCAGGGCATTGTAGGCTATCAACTTTGTGAGAGAGAGTGTCATGTCTAGAATGCCTATCCCTATTCTACAGTACCATCCAAAGGGAATGTGAGTGAGTGGCCTTCAAAATGTTTGTAATCTTGTTGGTGGCAGGTCATATGACCCTCTGACGCTTAAGGCTACACATGGATGCAACCACAAATAGAGATGGAGAAACTAACCTTTTCCTAAGGCATATAGCGTCGCGAATTAAAAGTTAGCATGTTCATTAATTTAATGTAATAAATTTCAATAAATTTTGAAATGCAGATTAACTAATTTGGTTTTATGATTTTAATAAAATTGCAAGGTCACAGTGTTGATACTGGATACATCGGCCCTACACCTTCTTATTTCTCCACTACACCTATTGTTGAGGTATGTAACTAGTAAACAGTTATAAATTTATTACGTGTTAATTGCATTGTTTCATGAATGGAATTTTAATATGTGATTTTGGATGTTGAATAGGCTAATATTGGAGGTTTCAAGGGAACACCTCCTAATGCCAGTGAATTTACTAAAACCTACACATAGGAAATAGAATAAAGAGTTTAACTAAAGAATTTTACTTAATAGATTTGTGTAGTTTATATTCATATAATTGATTACATTGCATTTTACATCATTAAAACTCAAAGCATTACTTCACATTCCATAACTAATAACTAGATGTTGATGCATGAAAAAATTTAAACTACAATATAGTTGTTTAGAAAGTCAACATAAGCAATGATGCAATTACTTCACATAGCATAAGTAATAATTCTAGGAGCAGTTTCCAATTGCATTTGCTTGTCATGGCATTCCATGAGACCACTTTTTACTGCTCGACATCTTTTCAAACAATTCATTGCCTTGTCTATGCTATGGATGATTGGAAGGAATATATGAAAGAATAATAGTAAGCAATAACATAGACAAGGCAATGAATTTTTTGAAAAAATGCCTCAAATAAATGTGGTCTCATGGTGATGTCCATCACCATGAGACCCAATTTCTTTGAGGCACTTTTTCAAATAGCTCACCACCTTTTCTATGCTACCACATTCTCCATACATGTCTAGCGAAGAATTTTATCAAATAGTTCATTTCCTCACTGCTGTAGTACAAAAGCTTAAAAAAGTGTTTCCAACAAACTGGTCTTGGAAAAAATATATCAAAGCATAATAGTAAGTAATAATGGCATAGACAAAGTGGAGTTAGTAGTTTGAAAAAAGTAGCTTCCAAATAAGTAATAATTAGATGGTGATGGAATGCCATTCCATCACCCATGGGGATCCCATTTATTCAAGGAGCATTCTTAAAACAACTTAGCACCTTTTTCTATGATACCCACATTCCATACATGTACAGTACCAAAGAGCATTTATCAAACTACTCCTTCCTTTCTGCTGTAAACAAAGCCTAAAATAGGTGCTTTCCAACAAAACTGTTAGAGTGCTTGGAAAATTTTCTATGAAAGCATAATAGTAAGCAATAATACCATAGAGTAGGAAATGAAAATTTTGAAAAAATTCCTAAAAGAAATGCAGTATTATGGTGATGGAATGCCATGATGTGCATTTGTTTGTAATGGCATTCCAACACCATAAGATCCCATTTCTTTGAGGCATTTTTTCAAATAGTTCACTACCTTCTGTATGCCACCATAGTTATTGTACATGTCTATGAAATCATTTTATCAAATGGTTCACTGGCTTGCTACTCTAGGTAAAATCCTAAAACAAATTCTTTCAAAAAAGATATGGATAGGGAAAATAGTAAGGATGATAGTAAAAAATATATAGTTTAATAAGTACTCAAATTTTTTTTCATTATCTTATACATTATAAGTCATGGAATGGATTGCTATTGTAGTTTTTGTGATTGAATAATTTTTTTGTTTTATTTTCAGATGTTGCAAGCGGAAACACTTCTAAATGTGACAAGGGAAATGGAGATCGGTGTTTCATCTGCCATAGAATCCTCGATGGTTCTAATAGCGCAGGTATGAGGCAAATTGCTAAATTTCAATTTACATTCGTTGTTATAGATGTTAGTGAAAAATAAATCCATTATTGATTCATAGTTTAATTTCTATTTGGATGGTTTATAGAAGGCTTCAACATGCCGCAACATGGGTGTGTGAATATTTCCCTCGTGGAGAGTGATCATCAGATGGAGGTAGTGATTATTTTGTTAAATATATTAATTTTTATAATTTAATTTCTATATATTAATGTCTTTACTTCTTATTGTAATAGATAAAACTTCACCAAGAACTAAACACTAGGAGGAGCATGAGGAGCACCCCTTGAGTGGAACATAAACAAGTGATAGATGTATAACCATCTGATCAACAAACAAAGGGGAAGAATTTATTTTGAGAGCATGCAGAGCAATGACTTTTTATTCCAAAGCCCTTTGTTGTATGCCTACATAGAAATTTTATAGATATTTTGTATTGGATATATTTGACATTGTATGCCTATATGGCATTCTTGTAAGCCTATATGGCTATTTTGTACCTATATTTCATACTTATATCAGCATATATTGGTATATGCCTACATGGCTATTTGGTTAATACAAATATTTTTTATTGATAGTCTCCATATTTTTATTATAATTTGTGTCTAAGAAAAATGTGTTAGAGTAAAGGTTTTAAATTAATTATGTTAATTAAGTTACCTTTATTCCTTTCTTAAGATTTCACTTTAGTTTGCATATTGTGATATTGAATAATTATATTAATTATTAAATGTCTACCTATTAGGGCTACTTTTAGGTTTTGCATGATCTCCTTTTAAGGATTGATCTTTGTAAATATTTAATTCTATTATTCTATTAATACATCTTTCATATTATAGAGCTTAAAACCCTCTCTCGCTTTTTTCTTCATTCTCTTCCCTATGACAGGTATCTCTTTGCATGCAAGGGTTCTTGGACTTTGAAGTTGGTTTTGACAACTTCTACATGGTATCATAGTATGGAACTATTGTAGCCTATTCTTGTTTTGAAGAATTCAGAGATACGATGGTTTGATTTGGCTTTCATAGGTTTTTAGTTTGATTGTTTTTGGATCTAGCATACTTCGTTATTTGGGCTCATTTTGGGCCCAAATGGACCTCCCTGTTGGATTCACAGTGCCTGAAAACCCCTATTTTAATATGAACGACTTCAGGGCATGATCTTCGATGTCCAAAAAAACAACAAAACAAAGTTTTTTGTTTTAAAAATTGTGCTCCCTATTTAAAATAGGGGTGCCACCTAGCCATCGCCAAGTGACCACCCCAGTGTCACCCAGTGGCCACCAGAGGGTAGCTCGGCTAGCAGCGCCGCCAGCCCCCATACCGCCCCACTTAGCCCTTGAGGGTTCCGCTAAGGTCACATAGGTGACCAAGAGCTATCCTTAAGCCCCTAATAGATGCCCATCCCTAGTCGATGGTGTTATAGAAGACTAGGGACTCCGCCGCCAAGCCCCAACCACCAGCCCCCTAGTGATTGATAGGACTAGGGGCCAAAAAAAATTTAGCCCCTAGGGCTTGAAGGAGGCCTATTTGAGCTTTTTGGAGGTACTTTTAGTAAAATGGGCATATCTTGGGCATTTTAGCTCAAATTTTCAAACGAAAAGTAGGCTTTGGAAAGCTAGATATGAGCTTGTCATGATGGTGTAGGATTTTTTCCAAAATTTTGTAGTTTCGTTTCCTTTTTTGGTAGTCAAAGTTAGATGATGTTTTTTGCACTGTCGAGGGCATAACTTTGTCATTTTTTCTTTTGTTTTTTTGAAAACTAATAGGCATCAGAAAGCTCTTCTCGTACTCTATTCAAATCTTTTATTATTCTTTCTAGAAAAATAATCAGGTACACAAGATTTAGTTTGAATTATTTTTTGCTTTTTCCTACTTTTTCATTGAAAAATCACTACTGGGGTTTGGTTTCTTGCATTGTGGGTTAAGTTTTTTTCTTGCTTTCTATCATTTTCTTCATAAAACCAAAAAATATTCACATTAAACATTCATTAAACCTCTCCAAACATGGCTGGAAACCCTTCTTCTATTGAACTTCCCACACCTGATAACTATCATACGTGGAAGGCATTCATGAAATGTCTTCTCAAATAAAAGGGGTTGTGGTCCTATTTAGATGTAGTTCAACTAGTTTTGACAAGGCCAGTTGAGGTTATATAAGATAAAAATAAGATGGATGAGGCTATGGGTTTGATTTCCTTACATGTATTAGATAGCTTGTTGTTTCATCTTGATGGGCGTAACAATCCTCTTGAAATGTGGAACAAGTTCAATGATTTATTTAGTACCATCAATCAGTTTCATGCAATACAGATTGAGGTAGAGTTGAATTCACTTGTACCTGATTATTTTCCCTCTATTGAGGAATTTCTAATGAAATTCAAACAACAGAGATCCCTTGTATAGGGTTGCGGTAAGAAAAAAATAGATGAGTGTATTTACCTAATTCTTTCTAAGCTTCGAGGTTATTTTCAGATATTATCTTCAACATTTTGTTCCACCATGGATGCATTGGGAAAATGATTTACCATGCCTACTTTTGAGGTGTTCTATGATCAGTTTACATGAGAGCAGAGCAAGATATCATAGTTGGACGCTCTCACATGATCTAAGAACCAAGAACTGTTAGCTTAGTCATCTAAAGGGAAACATACACAAAAAGTAAAGCCCAAGATAGATTTAGTAGGTAGTGAGAGTTCCTCCAAGCCACCTCCTAAGACTGATTCAAAACCATAGTTCAATTATAAATAGGGAAAATCTTTTAAGTCTGGTGAGTCTTCCTCCAAGACTAAGAAGAAATCAGGTGATCCTTGCAGTTTATGTGGCAAGGAAGGACATCTAGTTTCCAAGTGTTGGAAATGATTAGAGGCTTTAGAGGAAGCCATGTAGTAGCATAATATCACCTCACCTCAGTCTCCTTCCCAACCCATATGGAAAGGTCAAGCTCTTTCTGCACGAGCATTGTCCTCAAGATGCACTTGGATTCTAGATTCTAGTGCTTCTCACCATTTGACACACACAAGATTTGGTCAACACACTTGCCCCTATAGGAACTACACGTATTATAGTTGGTGACTCAACACAAATTTTAGTTCATGGTTCTGGTACTGTTTCATTAGATGGTGGTTGTCTTCAAGATGTGCTTCTAGTTCTTGACATTTCAACAAACCTTCTTTCCTTTTATCATATTTGCCACTTTGACTCTAGTAAGATAGTAGAGTTCTCACATGATGTGGTTATTCAAAACCTTCATGATCCTAACTTGGTTGTGGCTACTAGGAGTGTTGATTCTACATCTCGCTTATATAGATCTGATGGCTTTAAGAGTTCAGACACTATAGATTCCTCTCTTATTTCACATGCAGACTCAATGAGTTGGCTTTGGCATAAGTGTTTTGGCCATGCCAATTATAGATATCTATAGAAGATGAGTACTCAAACACTTGTGATTGGGCTTGCTCAGATTTCATGTATTGATGGTTTATGTTGAGGTTGTGCTCTTGGCAAACATCACTGGGATCATTTTCCTAAGGTTTGAGCCACACGTGCTAAGGCACCCCTGGAGTTGGTACACAATGATCTTATGTCCTTTATAACTCCTTTTTCAGGGGCCCAATATGTGCTCACTTTTATTGATGACTTCTCTAGACGTACATGGGTGTACTTTCTTAAGTACAAGTCTTGTTTTTTTTATTCATTTAGGATCTTTAAGACATTTGTGGAGAAGTAATCTGGACTTTCTATTAGGAGGATATGCACAAATAATGGGGGGGATTATGTTAATCAGTATATTAGGGATTTTTGCACTGACCATGGTTCGCAACGTCAACTTATAGTACCTTATACCCATCAATAGAATGGTGTCGCTGAGAGAAAAATAGAACCTTATGGGAGATGGAAATTTGTATGATACAGTCCTGAGCTATGAGTTCTTCATTTTGGGTTGAGAAAGTCAATTGTGCCAATTATATTCAAAATCAGATGCCTCATAAGGTATTATGACATATGACTCCTGAGGAGGCTTGGAACCATGTCAAGCCTGATGTTTCTACATTCTGAGTTTTTGGTAGTGATGCTTGAGCATTTATTCTTGATGCTCAGTGGAAAGCCATGGAAAGGAAGAGTTGACCACTCATATTTGTTGGCTACTGTGAGGATGTTAAGGCATATAGGTTGTTTGATCTTGATTCTAGATAGGTCTAGTTTTGGTGGGATGTCCAGTTTGATGAGCACTTTCCTCAGATGGATTCTCCATCACCAACTTCTCCCTCACTGCCTACTCCTCCCTCTTCATCTCTTGAGGATTACTTATTTCTTGAGGATGATGCAAATAATGATCCACTATCTCCATCACCACTAGCCACTCAATATTTTCCTAGGTGGGCCCATGTTACTGATGAGGTAACTAGTTATTTGGCAGGTGATCCATTAGATACTCATCATACTCATGCTCAAACATCTAGTTCTAGTCTTTTGAGTCATGCCATTTTGGATGATCCTCAAAAGTTTTCAGAGGCGACAAGTCACCTTGAGTGGGATAGGGCCATGGATGAGGAGTATTCTTCTTTGATGAAGAATCATACTTGGGATCTTTTCTCTCTTTCTAAGGGAATAAAGTTGGTTCGGTGCAAGTGTTTGTACCATACCACGTATGTTACAGATGGTTTGATTGATAAGTATAAGGAACGTCTTGTTGTGCAGGGGTTTTCTTAGGTAGAGGGTATTGACTACTCTGAGGCCTTTGCTCCTGTCACCAAGATGAACTCTATATTCCTTGTACTTGAAGCTTCATAGGGATGGAAAGTGTTTCCTTATGGATGCCTTCTGCATGGAGACCTACATGAGGGGAGTCTATATGGAGCAACAAAAGGATTTTTTCCCTAGGCCATTTTCTTTGGTTTGGAGACTTCAACATTCATTTGTATGGTCTCAAACAAGCCCCTCGGGCTTGAGCCATGAAAGATGAACTCTTTCTTGCTTTCCCTCTCATGACACATTGTCGTTTTGATATGCGGTGTACATTCAATATTGGAGATCT
Organism: Sequoia sempervirens; assembly: GCA_007258455.2. Classification (NCBI taxonomy): domain Eukaryota; kingdom Viridiplantae; phylum Streptophyta; class Pinopsida; order Cupressales; family Cupressaceae; genus Sequoia; species Sequoia sempervirens. The sequence continues at coordinate 57,707 of VDFB02350026.1, forward strand.
TTTTGATTCTTGTGCTACATGAGATGATCTCATCCTTATAGGTAGCTCATCCTCCATGAATCAGAGTGTTCAGAGAGCTTTGATGGAGTAGTCTGAGATGATAGATCTTGGTCTCCTGCACTTCTTTCTGGGTCTTCAGGTTATTCAGTCTTAGGATGGGATTTCCATATTTCAGGAGAAGTATGCTCTTGATATGCTTCAGTGATTTGGCATGCTTGATTCTAAACCTACCTCCATTTTAATCAAGTGTTTTCTTCCCACTTGTTCTCCTTCGATTGATCCACTTTATACCGTGGATTGGTAGTTTGTTGTACCTAACACACTCTCATCCTGATCTTTCCTTTGCGGTTGGCCTTTTTTCTCGATTCTCCCATGATCCTCATGAGATCCATTAGCAAGCAACCAAATTTATTTTGAGGTACATTCAGGGCACCACTCATTATGGCATTCACTACACTTTAGGATCCCTTCACATTATTGGCTTCACTGACTCAAATTGGGCTGGTTATGTCAATGATTGGAAGTTAACTTTTGGCTTTGTTTTTTTCCATGGTTCCAGTCCTATCACATGGTCTTGCAAGAAGCAGTCTGCTATTGCATTATCATCTATAGAGGCTAAATACCGAGCAATAGTATTAGCTATTTAAGAGGTCTTATGGCTTTGGCAGTTGATGAAAAAGTTTGGGTTTCCTCCTAATAGTCCCACTATTCTTTGGTGTGGCAATCAAAGTGCCATTCACATTTCCAACAACCCAGTGGAGCATCAGCGAACTAAGCACATTGAAATCCACATGCACTTCATCAAGTAGCTGATTCAGGATGGTTCTCTAATCTTGGAGTACATTCCTATAAAGGAGCAGGTTGTAGGCATCTTCACTAAAACTTTGGCTTCTCTGTGCTATCTTCAGTTGTGCTCCATGCTTGGGGTGAATGAAGTTGTCCTTAGGGGGTCTCAGTGAGGCCTTCATATTTTTTTTCAGCATGTTTCTTTATCTCTTTTTGGAGAGGAGTATTTTCCCACTAGATTTTCTCCTTTACTCTGCTTTACAGAGATTTTCTTGTATTCGGGTACCTAATCAGGCCTAGTTGTCAGGACCCAAATTTACTTTCATGCATTGTAGTTACTTTTGCTTTCTTGGACATGTTTGTAGTTGCACTTTTTCTCAGATTAAGGGGGCTTGTTAGAGTAAAGGTTTTAATGTAATTATGTTAATTAAGTTACCTTTATTCCTCTTTTAAGATTTCACTTTAGTTTGCATATTGTGACATTTAATAATTATATTAATTATTAAATGTCTACCTAACAGGGTTACTTTTAGGTTTTGCATGATCACCTTTTAAGGATTGATCTTTGTAAATATTTCATTTTATTGCTTTTTTAATACATCTTTCATATTACAGAGCTTAAAACCCTCTTTCTTTTTTTTCCATTCTCTTCCCTATGATAGGTATCTCTTTGCATGCAGGTGTTCTTGGACTTTGAAGTTGGTTTTGAAAACTTCTACAAAATGGACCCTTTTCTTGATATGGATTATTTCATGATTAAATTGATTAAAACAAGGTCTTAATCTAGTGTTGTGAGACATTTTATGCATCCACACTAGGTCTTTGACTTGCAAATCAAGTAAAACACATTTAATGACATATTGGGGAGGTGTTGTGAAGTGTTGAAACACATTTTTACACTCTTTTAGAGACTCTATTTATTATAATTCATATAAAAATTCTTTTTATTCATCATTAAGTCCTATATTGAAGTGTTGTAAAGCCTTATAACAAACTTTCATGCCCTCCTAGGAACATCTCCTTATTTACACCTTTCTTATGACTTATTTTACCCCTTTATGTCGTCACATTTCTTAATCAAGTGTTTCTTTGAATGTAAACCCAAAAAAAAATATTAAATGTAGGTTAAATTCTGACACCCACTTTTGAGCCCAAGGTGGGACCCATTCATAATGGGTGGAAAATTTGTACTTCTTGGCTCTAATTTCAAAATATTTCAAATCTCCTTTCAAGTTTTAATTCAAAAATCATTTGATGTCGACCTGTGATGAGGTATGAATGGTTACTAAGGCACAAGTTTGTATAAATAAGTTTTTTTCCCTTCATTTTGAGATAGAGGACCTTATTCCATC